>JPJV01002506.1:0-48923 GCA_000750745.1 Pseudogymnoascus sp. VKM F-4281 (FW-2241)
AACTCAAGCCAGATGGCAAGCCACCCAAGCCCCCCCAGCCAAAGCCATGGATCTCCACCGCCGCCTACCCCACCGCCACTCCCGCACCCACGCTCCCCAACGAACTCGACCCATCCGTCCCAATTGCATTCCCCCACATTCTCGGATTCCTCAATACCCCAACACGCATGTACCGCTTCTTCACGCGCCGCCGCCTCGCCGACCAAATTGGCCGTGAAGTGGCAGCCGTCATCCTCGCGAACACGCGGCCATACCATACTACTTCCAGTGCGGGAGGCGATTCCTTCGCGCCGTCCGCGGACGGGACTGATGGCGTGGTGAACGACGAGAGTGACAAGTCGGAGCAAGTCACGGCGCTGAAGGATGAGGAGCAGGAGTGGCACAAGTCTGTCCACAAGCCGCTCGAGGACTTGACTAAGGAGCGCACGTGGCTCGATGATGTGGTGCTCGACCCCCGTATAGCAGAGAGGATGAGAAGGGCGGAGTTGAGCGCGGAGGACGAGGCGCGCGCGGAGCGGATTGTGAAGGAGATCTCGGAAGAGGAGATTGAGGGACGGATCAAGGGGGGTCTGAGGAAAGGGTGGAGGGCCGGGAAGCAGGCGCTGTTTGGAGAGAAGGCGAAGAGGCCGGGAGAGGGCCTTGTTGAGGATGAGAGCATGGAGGACAGATGATGAGATTGTTGAAGGCCATGATGGGAAGGAAGATGTAAGAAAATTTGTATGATACGGCATTTGTCTCTGGGATGGGATAGCCCGGTTTTGCATATTACCTGTCACACCAGATGTATTATAGATATAGATGATGAGTAGCGCAACCCATTTGGATTATGCATGTAGCAAATATGAGCACGCAATGTATAATCTCCTCTGCAACTTGAACCATTTGACTCGGTGTTGAAATTGTAGTTACTTGTACTGTAGCTAATTTATATCACATCTTCATAGCGGTGTATTCTATTGAGTCTCCATATTTTATCCTGTAAGCAAAGCAGCCTCTTTCGATTTTACGCTCTTATACCTACATGCACAACCTCCCAAGATCTGTTGATAAATGTTCACAAAGCGGCCGATCCGCGATTATCACGCATGCGCTGATTATGATATTTCGCCGAACTTATGCACCGGGTAGCTTCTTTGCCTCCTCCTTGATGGCCTCAAGAACCTTTTCTGGTAGGGACGCAGACTTCGCCTCCAGTCCCTGGTTGAAGCGAGAGATTTGCTCCTTGACTGTTGAGTTGCTCGAGTCGATGGCCGATGCGGCCAGAAGGCACTTCAGGGCGAGAAGGTATTTTTCTGTCTTTGTTAGTTTACATAATGCCAAGAGACTTTATTGTTTCTTACCTCTTCTGAAATAAACTTCAAACCCAAGAAGTTGTCCTTCGAGCAGCTTTGGTGCAAACTCTAGCATGGGCCCCAAGAACTTCATCGCATCGGTCAATGGCTCTTTGGTCTCGGCCAGCTTGACACCATTTGGGTCCTCGTCCACCTTTTTTGCTGCGGCAGCATCTACCGGAACAGCCTTGTTTGGCTCGGCCTTCTTTGCCGCCGCATCTCTCTCCGCTTGTTGCGCAGCCTTACGCGCCTTCTTCGCTGCCTTCTTCCTCTCCAAAGCTGCTTCGTCGTCGCCTGCAGAATCTGCCCCGTTGGCTTGAGGTTTATCATGCAGCTTCAAGTACTCTTTAACGGCTCCGATAGCTGCTCTTGTGTAGAAAGGATGGTCCCGTAACCTGTCCTCCCACCTGATCATCTCCACGTATGCCCTAATCTGGCCCTTTCGGAGAGAGAAGCTGTGGAAATCGAACTGATCCTCTTGCCACACATCAAATATGTTATAAACGGTCGTGAAACGCTTAAGAGCCAAGCCCACATCGCCTTGTCTAGCATGCGATTGACCATCTTCAGTTAGGAACCACATACACTGCATGTCATGCAGATCAGCAAGGGGTCCTCCCACAGCCTCCAAGCGAGTAAACATGCCGAGTGTCTTTAAAGCAGCATCGTTTTCATCGTTTCGCAACTGATATTTTGCAGCTTTGGTATTGATATACCGATCTCTCTCGTCCAAAGTTCGTGCAATCTCCATTGTCTCCGATGCAGTCTTCGTATCGCCCTTGTGCTTATATATCCTGGCTTTAGTCATATGAAAGTCGACACTCTTCGGCTCCAACTCGATTGCTTTGTCTATGTATACCAATGCCTGGTCGAGGTCACGGCTGAGGTGATAGTTGTAATGCTGGGCAAGGTAATAGTAGGCGGATGAATCTCCTTTTGAAGTGTCTCCACTTCTCTTTGGCTCGGTATTGACCTGTCCTTTTTTGCTGTTGATATACCCGTTGACGACTTCCAGAAGCGTTTGCTGCTTGAACTTATTCGAGTAAAGATGCTTCAGATTAGCAAATGTTGACGGTACCCCCTTATCCAGCATTCTGTGAACATAGGAATCTGCCGCTATCCGGAATTCGTTGCCTGCATCAGTCAGTTATGCGATGCTTCAAGTCCCAGAACTTTAAATACTGACCATCTAAGAAATCTAAAGGTAATCTTCTGGCAGAGTCACTTCGTGGGTACTTCTCCGCGTACTCATCGAAAATTGCCTTAAGCTCTTTGTGGTTACCCGGCTCTATGTTCAACGCTCCAGCTAGTCCATCATAGTACTTTTTGCATTCCGAGTTGCGATCGATCAGGGCACGGAACGCGGTCGCCGCCTCCTCGTTTCGGCCAAGCTTCGACAGATACTCTGCGCGAAGCTCCAGAACAGCCAGGCGGTCAAGGTTGTGTTTTCCCGCAGTCTCCAAGTGCTCCAAAGCCTTCTGGTAGTCCCCTTGCTCAGCAATAAGAGAGTTCTTGTACATGACCGCTTCCGAATTCTCGAAGTCAATTTTTGACGGGGGGCTCTTGAGCGTCTCTTCGTATGTGGTCAATACCCCTTCGGCCTCGGAGAGGCTTCCTGCCAGGTGGTGCGCAATTGCCAGTGCGGTCCAGTTTTGTCGTACATGAGACCGAGCTTGCAGCATTGCTCTCCGGCTGGTAATATAGCCTTGGTAGTCCCGCATTTGTATTTGGAGCAGGGCCAGGTCTCTCTGGATCTGCTGCGATTCTGGATCCAGCTTCAGGGCAAATTTGTATGCCTTAATAGCCTCTTCGAAGTTCTTGTTGGATCGATAGAGTAGACCGTAAACGTGCCAGCAGACATGCGACTTCATGTCGGCCTGGAGAGCAAGCTTGGCCAGCGCGAAAGCTTCGTCGGATTTGCCAATTGAGTTCAGGATCAATGCCTTCATCGCCATGGTGTCTCCATGCTTCGGGTTTTTTTTGAG
The DNA here is from genome assembly GCA_000750745.1 of Pseudogymnoascus sp. VKM F-4281 (FW-2241). Taxonomy (NCBI): domain Eukaryota; kingdom Fungi; phylum Ascomycota; class Leotiomycetes; order Thelebolales; family Thelebolaceae; genus Pseudogymnoascus; species Pseudogymnoascus sp. VKM F-4281 (FW-2241). The sequence continues at coordinate 3,317 of JPJV01002506.1, forward strand.
GATTTGCTCGGCCGCTTTGAGACCTGGTGTAATCTGTCAGCGCACCAGTCATTCCGTTGTCGCCGACTATATGCCCACCTTTCTTGTACTGCTTATCCTCATAATTGCGAACTACAGTTCGAAAGAGCGAAGACTCCTTCGAACTTAATGGTTGCGGCATCTCTTATAGTTATGCTGTTTGTGGCTTGAGCACGGAAGAGCACAGGGTGGAAGAAGGCTGTCGGTATCGGAGCGCGTGAGTGCAGAGACCTGAGGCCAGCAAACCCACCCCACGTACCACTCGAGGCTACGGAACTCTAAATCCAGTTTCGCCGCACAAATAGCTTAAAAGGGCATGCTTTGATACGCAAACTGTACAGTGGCCTCGGAAGGAAAGGCGAAGGGGAGGTTATTTATTATTATTGATGGGGGGTACGTGAATAAAAACAAATGAAATTATTTCGTAGCAAATTAATATAAGATTCGGTAAAAAATGATTTGAAGGGTATTTTCCCAAAATCGATCGACAACTCAAAATATCAGCAACCAGCATGAGACTTAGAAGTTACGATTCTGAATACCGTCGATGTATGACTTCTCCGGATGATACTGAGTGATGCGAATTGAATGTAAGGGGTTTATATTGGTGTTATCAGAGAGCTGAAGGACACTTTCGGTGATAAGGCGCACTCCCGTCCGAAGCACTTTTATATCTGTATGTTCTATATATCACATATATTAATTATACCAAGCAGCTGCGAAATAAACCAATCTTCTTCACAACCCTGGGCAAGCCAGAAATATGCAATGAAAATGTGAGGTCGCGTCATCTGGAGGCAGTGTAATACCAGAGACACTGTGTCCTGGGACATGAGTAAACTCAGCGGCCCCAAGACTCATTTCAAAAATAGATTTAATCATTGATTTGTCCAATAGGACAATTTCAGAGATTAAACTGAAAAGAACAGATACTACACTTGATCTAAGCCAATAGGCAAAGAGAGCTAAAGAGAAAAGAAGAAAAGATCAAAAGGACGGGAGGAGGGCGAGTATATATAGGCGACAAACTTTTTCGAAATCACGCTAGTGCATTTGAATCTTGTCCTAATGTGGTATAGTTTTTGGTCTTGAACTGGGCACTAGCAGATGTTTGTCGTGTTTGCACTTTCCCAATTCAGCGTGGCTCTAGCCTACAAAGTTGATGTTTGTGGTGGGTGTTTTGAGTGTTTGCACTTTCCGGGTAGGCCCCCACCGTACTCAGTACTCTACTCTATAAGGGCCCCACCAACAGACAGCTCCGATGATGACCCCGCGATAATGGCTTATCAGCACCTGAGTCAACCCGCATACTCCAAATTTTGGAGATACCTGTTCCGCAAACTCCAGCACCAATGAGAGAGGCAGTTCGATTGCAGTTTCGTTGAAGCCCAGGACCATGGCGCAAGCCGACACCTTCGAGTTCCCGGCCTTCTACTCGTTCCCCCCATTCTTCTCGCCCCAGCCGTCGACCACCACCGAGCATGCGCGCCGCAGCAAATGGAGCAGCCTCATCCTTGCCTACTGCCGCCAGAAGAAGCTCTGGAAGCTGACGCTGGTTGACGCCATCGATACGGACCTGTTTTGGAACAAGACGATCAATAGACAGGTTAGCCTTGCTGATGCGAAGGAAATTGTGAATGCGATGAGAAATGAGGGCCGGGCGGAGTGGCTGGGAGGGAAGAAGGATAGCGAGAGCAAAGAGGTGGCCTGGATCTATTGGAGGACACCGGAAGAATGGGCAGGGTTGATATATGACTGGGTACGGAATTCTTTACAGCTCAATCACTTTCTGTGCTTGGGATCGCATGCACGGCAGTAACTGACTTGGATACACAGGTTGACGAGACGGGACAGAAAAACGTTGTGCTTACACTATATGAACTTACAGAGAGCGAGGCGACGATATCGCAGGAGTTCCATGGCATGGATCCAGACTTGTTGCAACGGGCGCTAGGTGTTCTTGTGAAGAGGGGGAAGGCGCAGGTATTTGGGCAGGAAGACGAACAGGGCGTTAAATTCTTCTAGAATGGGAGTTAATTGCACATAATATTAATTGAAAGCAGCCGATCCTTTCGTTCATTCAGAGCATGTTGGAAGATGGGATAAGAAGGCATACTTTGGGATAAATATCCTGCTTCTGTTCATTCCGACGTCAATTATGCCCAAATAATCCGGTCAACTACGCTCTGTGCCATAAAACCGAACTCCAAGCTAATGCTAAAAACGGCAAGCAATATCGTCTACTTCGCCAAGTACGCTTCATACCATTTCACCTCCTGCTTCATCGCTGCATCGAGTACCCATTCGACGTTTACAATCCTCGGCTCATGTCCACTGTCCTGAGCCATCTGCACAAACTTTGGCCACAGCGCCTTCTCTTTGATTGACGTCCCTGTCAGCAGATATACAGCCTCCTCTTCGCCATCTTCCCTCCTCCTCAAAGTTTCAGCCTTCGCTCTGAATATGGCGAACTCGCCCCCATTGAATTCCACGATAGTCTTGTATGTACCAGGGCCATTTGGTATAGCTTCCGTACAGTATATCGCAATGCCCCGAAGCAAGTGACCCGAGTTCGATTTGGCACGGCCGACGGCATCGGCAAGTTTGACCTTAAAATGCTTTTCCTTTACCTTGTCCTTCAATACGAATGAGTCTGGAGGCGGCATGCTGGACGATGTAAGACATGCATCAATGAAGTCAGTCGACAGGATGCCGACACCAGTAGCCAACGCACAGAGAAACTTATGCGTGCGAACCATGCCTGGCGCCGCGAGATAGTTGCAAGTGCTAGGGTCCTGGACGATGAGAATTCCAAGTTCGCGCAACTTTTTCTGGAGAGGAAGTTAGCCTAGCCACACAAATGGCCATGTCTGGGGTACTTGCCTTATCGGAATCCTCTTTTGCTGGCATCTCTTCCCACCTTTTGTAACTGGTGACTAGAAGCCTGATGCGTACGGGAGGCGAACCAATTTTTGGTTTTTTAATTACCCGGCCTTCTTCCTCGGATTCTGCGTCGCTCTCTTCTCCAACAACTTCGCTAGAGGCCCTTCGGCTGCCTCTTTCTCTGTCGACCTGGTCTGCAGCCCGTTTTCCGCCCCAAACACCGCTGTTGGCACGCTTTTTCTCCTTTTCATAAAGTGCAATATCGGCAGCTTGGTCATGAAGCCTGGATAACGCGCGGTCCTTTGCCCCACGGCTACTGGCGGATGATGGCGTTTCGTTCTCCTTACCCGTTCTAACTAGTCGGCTACTATGCGGTGTCGATAAAAGATGTGCCGTTCGCTTTGGGGCAGGAGTTACCTTTGATCGAGGAAGAACGGGTAGGACCTGCTCATCCGCCATTGATACATCAGCCAAAGCAGCGCTGATTGGTTCAGTGGCATGCTGAACACCGGCATTGCGGTCTTTGGTCTTCATGACGGGTCTATCCGGTCTTAGTGACTCAGGAGTTGCAACGTCGCCAGGATAATAGATTCGCTCCAATATCGCCCGATCAAAAGGCACCTGTCCAATTACTTCACCAAGGTTTGTGCGCCGTGGGAAATGGGTGTATTTTGGATTTGTCAAAGGTTGTGCTTTGCATTTGACATAGCTTTCCTCAATCCATAAATGGTTCACCATTGAAATTCCCCACTCAAGCGCAGCTTCGCACTTTTCGCTGTTATTTCTCGCCGTGATAAGATGGGTATTATCCTGTTTCATGCTTTTCGTGAACTCGCCTCCGGCAGCTTTTACGAGGCTTTCCAGATAGACGCGTGTGTCGCCACCATAGTTAGAAAGAGTGATTCTCGTTCCTTCAAACCCTTCAAGAGGCATTCGAGGAATTGGATAGTGCAGAAGTCGTCGCAAAGGCGAGGTCCACTCATTATAAGTCATGAGATAATATAGCCAGGAAAGATTTCCAACATCTTTTCCATTCCGGGAGGCTGTGATATAGTCATCGCCATCGCGGTAGTTGCAGATATACATGTCGGCTTTGTAAACACTAGTAGTTATCGCACCGTCGCCGTTGGTAATGAGGTCCTCAAGAATGCCTCGGTGACGGCTACGGAGTTTCACATCTTCTGAAAACATGATCTTCTTGTCGCGAAAAACGCCTAACTTCCGAGAGCCCGAAGGAGAATCTGACCCAACGGGAATATAGTCAGGGAGTGGGGTTGTGGCTCCTGTTACGCTGTTTGTGACTGGAACAAGAATCTGCGCCTCAGAACCTATCCGAAGAAACTCAGGGTCAGGGAGCAAATATGGCTTCTCGTCGATTCTATGCCCGAGTTTAATGCAGTCCTCAAACCAGTGCGGCAGAACTATCTTGCACTTTAATTGTTTGTCTTTCGCATTCTGGCACTTCGGGTGATCTTCTGTTAACGCCACTATATGAGTGACTTGCCTCGTGAGACTACTGGATTCTTGCCCTCCCATGGCAATGACGGCAGCAATAACAGCATCCTGATCGCCTCCTGGAATGTCGGCGCAAGTGACATTAACGCCAGAGAAAAATAATTTTGGATCTGGTGTATATGGCCGGAAGGGAGCTAGTTTGTTCTTCTTGAGCGACGCTGCAATCCAACTTGGTGTGATAACAGGGCGCAAGTGTTCGCAAGCGATGTGGTATTGGGGGAAGTCAGAAGTCGACGAGATTATGTGTGTGACTTCGGCAATTTCGACAGTGCCATCGGCGCGAAGTTCCGATATTGTTGCTCCATTTTCTTCGAGTATAGCTCTAAACTGTACTGCATGTCAGAAGGTTTCAACGTGACTGGTGAAGTTCCTACCTCGCGCGCATTCTCAATTGTTAACTCATTGCTTGGAATAATAGCGACATGACAGTCGTCAAACAATAGCGGTGGCACTTCGTTAGCCATGGCAGGCTGCTGTTATGTCATTAAATACTGTAGTTTTTGGTGGGTATAATATTCATGAATTGAGGCGTTTCTTACTGAGGTCCAGTAATTACAGGCGAACGCGTTCTTGGACGCGGTTGAAAACACGCCAAGCTTATATGCACGTGATGCGGGGGCGATAAGGACTAATTTGGGTGCGTTGGCAAGGTACACAAGGGAGACCCTTGGCAAGGTACGGTGCACGGAATACTCTACCCGAAGCCGAGGCTCACTGTTGTAAGATGGCCATGGGATCCAATGAGGAGGCAACTACTCTATCTTAATTATATAATACTTCCTTGGAGTACAGTAATACGAAAAGAGTAAACACACGACTGTGGTTTGCATGGTCCTGTTGATTACTATTCCGGAAGTCGTTGTAATAAATACATCTATCTATCATCGCCGCCATGTCGACAACTAACTTCAATGTCAAAGAACACATAGTAGAAGCCCAGCATATTCGGGAGTATGCAAGAGCAACGTCGTTTTCGGAAGAGGAGATTCTAAAGCTTGCCGTCAAGCAGTATACGCCGTTAGATAATCCAAATCCGCAACCAGGAGATGTCACGATTATCGGAGCACATGCCAATGGGTTTCCCAAGGCATGCACCAGCTCTTACAGTTCAACGTATCCGTGCTCATTGCTAACATTTATACTAGGAACTCTATGAACCGTTATGGGATGAACTGTATTTACGCTCAAAAGACAATGGCTTTCGCATCCGCAGTATTTGGATCGCTGATGCCGCCCACCAAAATCAAAGTGCAGTTCTGAACGAAGAGAAATTGGGGAACGATCGTAAGTTCTCCTGACATATCTCGAATTATAGCTGACCAGCGGCAAAGCATCATGGATGGACCATCCCCGTGACCTTCTTCATATGGTCAACCACTTCCGCAAAGAGATGCCACTTCCGTTGTTCGGGGTTGGCCATTCATTCGGTGGCAATAACCTGGCCAGCGTAGCTCTAATACATCCTCGTCTTTTTACCTCACTCATTCTCCTCGATCCCGTGATTATTGGGCAATCTCCAACCGGCAACGGCAGCAACGCACCTGTCGCATCAGCTTTCCGTCGCGACCTCTGGCCATCCCGCGAAGCAGCCGTAGCAGGCTTCCGTAAAAGCCCGTTTTACCAATCCTGGGACCCTCGGGTCTTAGAGGCATGGAACAAGTACGGCATCCGCGAGACGCCTACACTACTCTATCCAAATGAAAAGGGCTCTATGACATTGAGCACTCCCAAGTACCACGAAGTCCAAACCTTCATACGCCCAACTTTCTCCGACCCCATCAATGGCCCTCTGGCCCCTATTACCAACTACTCCCATCCCGATATGGATCCGTCCTCCCCCCCCACCGAGCTATTCTATTCCCCAGCACCAGCTATGGTTCTTACGCAGCTTCCGCACTTACGGCCAAGCGTGCTGTATGTCTTTGGCGGCACCAGCAATATGGCTTTGCCGGTCTTTAATGATGAGAAGATGCGTCTCACAGGCACCGGCATTGGAGGATCGGGGGGTGCAGCGAAGGGACGCGTCAAGGATGTCGTTTTAGAAGGAGTCGGTCATCTGATTGCGATGGAGGCACCAGTGCAAACTGCGGAGAATACAGCGAGGTGGATAGGCCAGGAAATGCAGCTCTGGAGACAGGAGGCGGAGAAATTTGCAGGGTGGGCGAAGATAGATGTCTTAGAGAAGCAGGTCTTGAGTGAGAAGTGGAAGAACATATTTGGTGGAGATCCAAGAAAGAGGAAGGTTGGTGATAGCCCGGCCAAGTTATAGATATGAATATGTAGATCGGAGTATATATTCACAAGAGCCATCATAATTCTAAGTCATAAATTTTCAAAAAAAGTATACATTTTACTATTTTTTATTCCTCATCCGGCGGAATCCAAATTAGGATACTACCTTCCTTGTCACTCTTCATCCCATCTCCCGGAGCGACTTTCAGTACCTTCTGAAAATATCGATCAGTAACAACCAGTTGCGGCCTGACCCATTCTCCCCTCACATTCGGAAGCAGGTTGAAGCTCATACCGCGCCGCGACAAAGGCAACAGCTGGATAGTACTTTGTTTTGCACCTGAAAACGCAAATTTATCATTTGGTTCCATGACGACACTGAAAGTGAGGAAGTGCATCGAAGGATTTTCAATCATGTATTCCATACGCAGGACCATTGGTTGGACGGTGTTTTCGCAGTATGACAACTTTGTGAGGACGCGGGGCTCGCTGCTGGCGACTAGCAACCTTGGAATGGCCAACGTCGATGTGTTCGAGGGCGAATCAGGTACGTCACGTCGCCATTGTATCAATAGGGACAAGTCTAACGATGCAGACCGGCGGTCATCTAGGCTCAGCTTTTGAGTCAAAACGTCAAAGTGAGACTCTGCGAGTGCTTCGGGAAGAATGGGTAGGCCCAAGGATGTGTTTGGGAGTGGGTGGATGGCAGAACAGGCGATGCCACCGTTCAGAGAGAGGATGGCAAGGCTAACATCCTCTACTATTAAAGCTTCGCCTGCAAAAGAACAATATCTTGCGGTGAGATTCCACTTCTGTGGGAGACCAAGTGCGACGACTTTGTCAACAGAAGATGTTTTTGCTTCATTAGGATCAAAGAAGCTCGGCCATGACCTTGAGTCGAGGCGAGGCGAGAAATCATAGTTCGCTTCAAATGGACTTCCAATATTGAGACGTACGGCTGCTGTTCTGGTGATTGGCGTTTCCAAGTCGGAAGCTAGATTATATTTCAATTGCAGAGTTATCTCGTAAGTCGATTGGATTAGTATTGGACCCAGAACCACGATAGCTGACACTGAGTCAGAGCTTGAAATTGATCCAAGTTTGGCGCTTGGTAGCGTTTCGGCATCTGGTGTATATTCGACGTCTGATTGCGGTGCCGTGGGTATCATAATCTTGAAGGGAAGCTGAGGAGCTCCTGCGCCATCGTTGGTGATGGCGACCTCTAAACTGGCAATTGATTCTTCATCTTCGCCATTAAATATATCGACGTTTAGGTCAATAGGCTCGTTCGTATAATACTGGTCCTTCAGCGCCTGGAATTTAATTTCCATTTTGGGCGGCTTCGGGAGAATGATAATAGAATGCGGATCAGGGCGCACAACCCGCTTGCGAGCCAGCTTTTGGCTCCACCACATATCGCGAGTGGTGATGTGGTCGAACTCTATGATGCATTCGAGGTCAAAAAGGGGCGCAGCTAGTGCAAACGTGGCCGAAATAGCTTTGGCTTTGCCTGGTTCTCTCAGAGGACAGCTCAACTCGAAGATACGAGTTTGTCCAGGGAGGAAAAGTAAATTCTCATCTCCTACTAGAGTGCTAGACCGCAAGCCACGTTCTTTCGCAACAGACATAGCTGTTTCCTCAGCGTGGTTATGTTCTTCGCGAAGCGCTACCTTGGTGAACGACGTATTGTCCGGGCGGACTTCAACATCTTGAGCCTTGCTGCTATGCCGGATCGTGAGAGGCTTAAGAGACCCTTCAAACTTTATCTTTATTTCCGCCATTGTAACCGGCGACGAACCCTTTGAAGCAAAGGACGTGACGCTCAATTGTGATGTGCACGGCTCCCCAACCTTTCCTTCGGCCTGTTCAAAAATGAACGTCGCACATAGGAACGAATGTATATCCCGCCCTTGAAGCACCACTGCTGGTTTTCCCTTCACTGTGTCCACATCGTCAAGGGATTTGGTAATGTCCAGGGTCTGTCGTGGATTCTGTGCGAAAGCTGTAACGAGTTAGTGTTCTGTCTTGACATAAGTGGGCTAATTATCTACTTACTTGAATTCATAAGCTCCCAGTCCACGGCGACAACTGTTCCGCCATCTCCAGCCTTAACCGCAACCTCACGCAGGATGGTTCCGACCTCTTCAGTCAAGTCCCACCACCCTTCCCTCCTCCAAGACATGGTATGCCATAGCGGTCGGAGGATGCGTAGCGCGTCGTCCCATGCTTCCTGTTTTATGAGCTCTTGTGCTAGCTGCAGCTTCACAGCTTGAGCCGAGCGTATACTTTTCCCGGACTCGTACTCTGAAATAGCTCCTCTCAGCGATGCCATGTACGAATCCATGGAAGGAACTTCCGACTGCGGCTGGGATTCTGACATCTGCAGCTCGGGATATTCGTCAACCCCGAGACGCTCCCAAAGCGCCCATGGGTAATTATTTCTTTCAGTATATCCAGAATCTAGTCGCTTGTGAGCTCGGATTCCGAATACGTGCAATTAATTCCAAAGAGGGTATCTCTTGGCCATTGGGGTTGTAATCGCCTAAATTGGCTAGCGTGGTGCGGGCAGTGACGGTGCGGTCAAATACCGCCGCTATCCAAAGGTTGTTCCTGAGAGGCCGCCCTTCTCTTTTGCGCCATTCGTGTCACAATACTCACAACATATACTGAGGGGCTGTCACTCATCGATGTAATTGAATAGCTGCTGTGATCTACACTACAACAATAATTACGCGAAATCCACCTGTTTCCGGGAGCTGCAGACCAACAAAGGTAGCCAAATTGGCTATCTATTGACACTGGGGTCAGCAGTCTTTCTTGCGACAACATTCGCACCGCCATTCCAAACCTCTCACATTGAGGCTCGAACAGTGAAGGCGACCGAATTGATTCACCCGCTGTGGTGTAATACTCGCAATCGGAATAGTCTTAAAGGAAGGAACGACTGAGTTCCGACAAGGCGCAACCATGCCGACGGTACAAGAGATGATGATTGCTAGGCTTGTGGGGGATATGAAGCAAGCCGTCAAGCGCAAAGCCGATGGTAAGAGTTCTAGATATAAAATGCAAAAGCTTTGGACTTAACTGACTTATGTTTCTTCTCAGAATCGGACTCAGAACACTCAATAGACCAAACCACAAACAGGGGGAATAAACTTAAGAAGAGAGCCAGATACGTCCGTGAGGGCAGGTTGGCCATGCCAAATGGCCCAGAAGCGTACAAAAAGGTAATGAGGAGCTGTCTAAGCCAAGAAGTTATTTGTGTATACTGACACTGTGCTAGACGATCACCTACAACGAGTACTACGAGAGAACAATCATTAGTGAGCGGCCGATGCTTTACGATGAGGACGGTTACGAGATGGACAGTGAGGACGACGAAGATGGCGAGGCTTTGGCCGCTGCCAATGAATTCTATCCATATAATGATGTTAGAATGGAAGGTCAGAACAAACGTTGCCTTCTGCTGTTGATATCGTTCCTAACCTTGTGGTGTAGAGTTGCTTGCGCCATTGACATCAGTTACCGACCTACCAAATCACCCAACATTATCAAGGCCGTTCACCTCAAAAACGCTCACCGAACTTACTCTGAATGCGAGATCAATGATGCAGAAGGAAAAGGCTACTCTATGGAAAATGAAGCGCCTTCTGACAAGGCTGAGCGGGGATCACATATGGGTGCCTACTGCTCTACTTGAGACGCCAAACGACATACACCTTTTTGGAGATGGCAGAAACGAATACCGGGAACACCTTCTCGAAAAAAACCGATCGGAAGATACTCGTAGCGAAGACACAGCTATGAACGGAACCACACTGGCGCAAACGGACGCTGATACGCCTGAGAAGGCTGCAGACAATTCGGCGACCGAGAACGAAGTTGCAATGGTTGATGTTCCAAGCCAGAATGGTGCTGCTAGAGAAACGAAAACCTCAACATCCGTTGAACCTACGGTTGCTGACGATGTGGCCAGTGCAGCCAACGGAGACTACAAGGCAACAGAACTAGATGCCGACAACAAAGTGCCCGAGTCTAATGAATCCGAAAATAAACAAAATGCCAACGACTCAGACAAAATGGACGGAATCGTCACAGATGGGGAACCTAACCCAGCGTCCACTAAAGATGCCGAAGAGCCTGCCGAGGACAAAGCTAACCAATTCGATGATCCCGACACCACGCTTCCCGACCCTGATGTGCCAGCAGACGATGAAGGTGAAGAGAAGGACGAAGGTGATGCTCCAGAGCCAAGGCGCATGCGCACCCGCGCCCAGGCACAAGCCGCATCCGACGACAACGTGAGGTCTCGCACACGATCCCTCTCAAACTCTTCCAACGACTCTTTCATACACCCGTTTTTCTTAGCACCTCCATCTGCCGTTCCAGACCGAGATATTGGCCTTCCGAAGCAGGAAGCAGATGAGACGAGGCGGCTGCTGCAGCTGTTTGTACAGAAGCAGGAGGAGGTGTGTAGGGGAAGCGAGAAACTCTATGAAGGCCTTCTTAAGGCGGATCGACTGCGTAGTGATGTGATGAAGTGGGCCAAAGCCGAGGGGCACACCGGTGAGAATGGGATGAGTGATGGAGAAGATTGGTACGATATGGAGGAGTGGAATTTAGATGAGGAGTTGAAGAAGGGGCAGGACGAAGACGATGAGGACGCGGCTACAACTGCGAAGAAAACGAGGACCAGAAGGCAATAGGTTCTTGTATCGATTTGACGGGCGCACAGGACGGCAGGTAGGAATGGAAACCTGGGGTAATAGGAGTACAAACGGTCTTGGTTTCCACATATTCACTTTTATGATAGACATTACGAGCCCTCAGCACCTCCTGTACAATAGGGAATACTATTGTAAATAATACGTTCTACTCCTTGAGTGAGTACTTAAAATACGATTTTTGCTCCATCCAGCGCCTTTCATACACGTAGTTGATATATGTGCAGTCCTGTCAAGCGCTCGCTAATGCTGTTGAACTCCGCTGTATACGCCACCCTGCCAGCAGGTACAAACCCCAGTCTCGTCACGCCTTTACTATCACCGTGGACTCTCTTTCTATGCCCTTCATTTACAATCTATCCCACCTCCACCCTAGGACCCTCCAGGCTCCCTTTCACCACCCTTCTCATCTAGTTCTTCTTTCCCCGCTTGGCCTTTGCGCGCTCCTTCTCGCGCTTCTCATAGATGCCAGCCGTGAACGGATCCTCGAAGCGAAGCGCAACAAGGTAGACAACCAGCACCTCGACCGTCAAGAGCACACCGGCCGGCTTTCCGTACCAGAGAGCCGTCCCGAGGAAACTCAGGGTGGAGCCGTAGTACATCGGCGCATCGGTAACATTGAAGGGGAAGTTAGTGACGCGGGCGTCCATCAGGATACCGAAATAGTCGCCGAGATATGTGCCGGTGAGGCCGAGCGCCCACATGCTGGAGATAACGAGCACATTTCCGGCGAGGAAGAGCCCGACGGCGATGTACTTGACGAGAGATGTTTCGAGATCTGGGTGTCCGGGCTGGCTCCGGAGGGCTTGCTCGTACAGGTAGTCGCGGAAGATGCCGAGGGAGAAGATGGATGCAGCGAGGAGATAGCAGCCTAGACGTGCGTTACCGCCCGCGAGCTTCGTGAGGACCTTGTTGTGGTATTCTGGGAGATGTTAGAGGAATTTGCAAGCTGGGAATGGTGCGGTGGCTGAGGGCGGACGGACCTTGGCGAGCAACCGTGCTGGGCGGGGTTAGCTTTTGGATATAAGTACTAAAGTGGTACAGGTTCACCTACTTCCAGTATATGGGGTTGAATGCAATAGCACCTGCGGCGACTGTCGGAATGTTAGTGGCACTGTTTTTAATTGACGCTGGCATGTGACCAGAGAGCCTAATATTCATGTAAACATACCAGCAAGGCTCTTCTGGTCGAAGTCGACGAAGCCGTTGGCGAGTTTGAGGTATTCTGCCATGTTGACGTGGATAGGGTAACAGGGAAATATCGTTGACAAGTTGTAGATGACGAAGAATGATTGAAGTCGTGACGGCGGCTGAAGGCGGCCCCGGTTCCTGGGCAAGCTCCCAAGCGAGCTCTATTTGGTGGATACAATGACGTTAATGAAGCGAGAGGTTAACGGTCCGTATAAATACTAACCGAAAGCCTACAAAGAGTTATTTGTCTATATCTGAGAGTTAATAATAGTAATTTAGGCGGAAGGAAATTATCCCTCTTATCTATATTTCTAAGTAGCTGGCTTATTGAAAGCTACCATGAGAAACCGAGAGGCTTCACTTCAATTACAGTTGCTGTAAACAATGGTTGCTATGCGCGGTTTTTGACCAGATGGACGTTGGTGGAGCTTATTTGGATAAACATGGACCCAGTCTAGTTCACATAGTCAAGACAATGCATATTATTTTGATGTTAATTCATTGTAAGCCTCTTCTATTCCATCGAAGCCTATACGCGTTTTCGCCCCCCCGATCCATTTATGAGCACTGTAAAGCCAAGCCTGAAGATAGATGAGGCCGAAAACATGCAAACGTTCCACCCCCCCATTTCAATACACAAACAAGAGTAGAAGGCATTCCCTGGCAATGCCGCTATTAAATTGCGAGGCAGTAGGCCCAGGAAGCGGGTATGAAGATAAGGGTAGAGCAGACCAATAGCAAAAGCAATATTGTCCAAACGCCTAGCACGCCTCGAGCATGTACATGACGCCAGACAGATGAGTGAAAGAAATAAGGTGTGCACCAAGCAATCCAGTGCAAAAAGCAAACACCATTGCATTGCAAATTCTTGGAACCAGCAGGATCGCTCTGGTCCCATCCGAGTAGAGTCGTTTTTCCGTCTACCGATCGTAATTTTTTGTTTCGTGATCCATCCAAAGAGTTCATTTCAGTAGTAGCGAAAACTCATTTTGAATATGCCAAGCATTGTTTATATTATCTCGTTTATTGAGAAACGGAATCCAAAGGTTGAGAGATTTCGATGCCGAGCTCTTCGGCATGCTTCTTGGACCATTGGCGGGAGTGAATAGATGCTAATACGGAGTTAGTAAAATATCAGAGGTTTCAGTTGTGCACATTATAGACTTACCCTTCATGAACTTCTTGCTTGCGTACTTCTTGAAAAAAGCCTCGTGTGTGACTGGGCGAGCGAGATAGTCGACCATAAGAATAAAGATTGGCTCAATTTGTTCTTCCGAGTATCCAGCATAGTGTGCAATGGTGGCATCCCACGGGCCCTTGTCAAGGATCTTGCGAGCCAAGTACATGGAGGAAGCGGCAATCTCGCTGGGAAGATAGCCCATGAAACGGTGATCAAGGAGACTGATCTCCATGAGATACTTGCCCAAAGTGCGGGTCTCAATATCATAGTTGTCGGCCTTCGAGATACGTCTGAGAAAGTTCATTGGGTTGGGGTAGCTCAAATCATAGTTGAGGGCTGACAGAACGTAACGCTCGGCGCTGAGGATTTCGGCCTCCGTAAATCCATCGTCAGCCACGTGGCGGAAGTTCTGAACGTGAGGTGAGAGGACCTCCTCGTACTTCGAGGCGATGAACATGGCTGTGACCCCAACGAGTTGGAGGCGATCGAGCTGAACCACCTTGGCGGACAGGAAACGATCGAGGATGTTGACGGCAAGGAAGAGAGTTTCTGGTAGAAGGTGGAAACGAGTGTGGACTTCAATAAGCCAGTCGACAAGGATGCCACGCATCTTCCATTCCAAATCTTCTTGATGCTTCATGTAGACTGGGTTAGGCATGGTTGCAACCTCAAGCTCCTTCAAGTAGTCGAAAATCTCGTGGACGTATTCAGCAACCATCAATGGGTCGTCAATATCCTCAGCATCGAGGTCGAGAATCGGGTCTTCGACTTCCGCCTCTTTGACGGCCTCAACAGGAAAGTTCTCCACCTTGTTCTCACTCATGACCTCAGGAGCAACTCGCTTTTCAACACTGGTGTGGACCTTTTTCCTTGCAGGCTCTTCATCTTCTGTGGCCGACTCCTTGATCGAGAGCGAGCTTGTGCTTGAGCTTGTTTGCCTCTTCTTGGTAACACCGCCGCCAAGAACTCCAGAGCCGCTGGCGTTCCTCTTCAGTTCAACCGTGGACTTCTTGTTGTTGTCCTTCGATCCCAATGCCGGTCTCGTTGAGTTGGCTCGGGACACCTTTTGGATGCCAGTCGGCTGGGCAGCTTTGGACACTAGGCCACTCTTTCCCAAGGGCTTCTTTCCCTCTACAGCTCCATCTCCCTTTGTGACATTGCTGACGTCTCCCAGTGCAGCACGTTTGCGTTGGAGAGGCTGGTTGATTTGAAGGCCTGACTTCTTGGATTGAAGAGGCTTCTGAGCAGCGCTGGACAGATCATCCACGCTCAGAGCAGCTGCCTTAGCTCTGGTGAGTCTTGTTGTTGTTCCAACATTCTCGTCGTTCTCGTTCGTTGCCACTCGGGTTCTGAGTGCTCGGGCCTGTTGGGATTGAGTTAGAGGCTGTGAGATAGGCAAAGTTGCATTTGTCAACAAAGACAGTAATACTCACTGGAGGCATATTTGAGGATATACAACAGTATAATGATTGTTTCGAATGTTATATGAAGCTATAATTACATTAGCAACGCGTATATAAGACAAAGGCGTGCTCGCCGCAGTAGCTGTAACATTGGTGACAAGACGCCGTAAATAACGCGTCTTGGTTGCCAAAACAACTCTAGGAGGGTGGGATGCCTTACAGTATTGAAGGAGTCTATGTGTGCATAAACTGTCGAGAATTATAAGAGTGTTTGGGATAGGAGCGTGGTTGATGTTGACGCTGTGTAAAAGGACTTGGTAAGAGGCTGCCACGTCTCGGGGACACCGCTACTGAGCGTTAGGATAACTCAGTGCGTCAAAATAGAGTGATCTCGATCATGGACGCGGAGAACAACAAGAATTGGGTGAAATAGAGGTCGTGGAGGTAGGAGTAGAAGGTTTGTTGTTGACGTCGAAGGAGGAATGGAGGAAGAAAGAGCACGAAGTACTGACTGACCTGGAGGTGGAGCTTTGCGTCTCCGTGCTTGTTTGTACGTCTTAGCGCGCGAGTTCAACGCCAAGAGGATTTTGGAGGGGACGCGATTTTGAGACGAAGAGTCGAGAAGTATCTGGTGAAATATATCTGGTGTATAATTCCAAATACAATAGAAACAATAGTGAGACTTTATAATAAAGAAGTTTTCATGGCCGCGTCGGAGGTATTTTGGGGATTTATCACGAGTCGGTTTCGTGATTTTCGTGTACAAAGCTGTTGCGGGGGAGTTACCTGGGTACTTTCGCTTCAGTAGTTTCAAGCCGCGAACGATAAACATAGCAACCGCAGGGCAACCACTAGCACCAAATTCCCTAACGCGCCTGATTGGCCAGCTCAATCGACCAATGAGAACCCGTGTGTCTCAATGGAGTTCCGAGCTAAGAAATTCATCACGACAGCACGGATCGACCCTGGAAGCGACGACCGACCAGGTACAACTTATCCTTCAACCACCATCATTCACGCAGTACTCCCAGAGCGGCTGGGACGGATTGCTTAAGATGCTGCAGCCCAGGGTACTGCTGCGGGCGCAGAAGCCGCTATGCCACACCCTCACGTTACGGCCTTTCCGCCCCCGATCATATGCCACGGCTGTCGAAGAACCGATCTCTTCTGAATCTCAGCAGACCTTCACATCTACCTCGCACTCGTCAAGTTTTACGCCGCCGCCGGTTGTGGTCGACAGCAATGCCAGCTTTGCAATGCGCACGTACACACCCAGGACTCCGGGTGTGCGCCATTTGAAGCGAGCCATCAACGACCACTTGTGGAAGGGTCGGCCATTTCTCCCATTGACCTTCGCTAAGAAGGGTCATGGCAAGGGTGGTAGGAATAACTCTGGGCGTGTGACGATTAGGCATCGTGGTGGTGGACACAAGAGGAGAATCCGCACAGTGGACTTCGAAAGGATGGTTCCTGGACCCCATATGGTGGAGCGTATTGAGCACGACCCTGGACGGACAGCGCATATTGCGTTACTGAACGAGGAGGCTACTGGCAAGAAGAGCTACATCGTTGCTCCTGAGGGAATGAGAGCAGGAGATGTCGTGCAGAGCTACCGAGCTGGCATCCCGAAGGACTTGCTTGATAGCATGGGAGGAGTGGTCGACCCCGGTGTATTGGCAGCTAAAACCGCATGGAGAGGGAATTGTCTGCCATTGCACATGATTCCCATGGGAAGCATTGTCTACAATGTCGGCTCCGCTAAGGGCCGTGGTGCGGTCTTCTGCAGAAGCGCAGGCACATACGCTGTGGTCGTGAGCAAAGATGATGCTACAACCAAGGGCGGTGAGAAGCATGTTATGGTCAAGCTACAGAGTGGTGAGGTCCGAAAAGTCAGCAGGGAAGCGTGCGCAACGATCGGCGTTGCCAGCAACCCCCATTACCAGCACGAGCAGCTCGGAAAGGCTGGCCGAAAGCGATGGCTCAATATCAGACCTACCGTCCGTGGTCTTGCCATGAACGCCTGTAAGTCACCCATTTACCGATCTCAAAACCTTCGTCTCTGACATAATATAGGCGACCATCCTCACGGAGGTGGTAGAGGTAAATCGAAGGGTAACGTCGATCCCGTCAGCCCGTGGGGTATGCCGGTAAGTTCTATCACATAACCACCCTTCAAAGCAAATATCTAATTCCATATACAGTCGAAAGGAGGATACAAGACACGCCAGGTCCGCAAACCCAACAAGTGGGTTGTTACACCCCGTGTGCGTAACGGCGGCAAGCGTAGAGCCAAGTAGAGAGACAATATTTTGGGGATACGTAGGAGAAGCGTTTTGTTTGGATTAGGACAACATGTAAGACGGATGGGCGGAGCAGGAAAGCACTGTACTTGTACTACTATATGCATATATGCGCCGAGAAGAGGCACAACCCCGAAATGCTTCCTAGTATTCGGCGTGTCCGTATCTCGGTGAGCATATCGGCGTTAGTCCTCTCCCTGTAGTATAAAATGGCTCGTTTGGAGCTAGCTGGGTCTAGGCGCCCTATCTCCAGAATGGGGACTGAGCCGAATCTCTTGTATAGATAGTAGTGGGAATACATAACATATCTTGAATTGTTTTACGTACCATCTGCAGGCTTACTCTCTTGCTCTGTTGCTGCTGCTTTTGTCTGCCTGGTATGCATGGTGGCAGTATGTTGTTAAAATCTCGGGGCTCGGGAAAGTAGCTGCAGGGCTTACACGATGTAATACGCAAGTACTGCTGGGGTTGGGAGACCTTCGTTTACACAAGGAACGTGTGTAATTGCCTTCCAGGCTCGAACCGCGGCGTTGGTATTTGCTCCATCGAAGCAAGGCGGTTATTAGCTCTGCTCTGCTCTCCTTCAAGGCCATCAAGGAATACTCATTCCAAATCATCCCCTATGGTACTGAACGTTGGTATTGGGGGAAATGATGCTGGTGCGGCGCGAAATTCTGTGGGATGAGCAGCACATAACAATCAGCAGGAGGTTGGGAATGGCCGCTAGAATTCGTTGTCGCTTTGGGTGCTCGTAGTATCTATGAATCTAATAGGGGCTTTTAGTCACTTAGGGCTGCAGTTATCATATTATGGCCTTTTAATCAGTCAATTCCTTGGATATCAAGCTGAAGGGGTGAATTGGATCGGCTTTAACTCTTGCATCAATTCTTGGCTACACTCATTCCCTCCTCAGGATTTAGGGCGGCACGACTATAGTAAAGGAGCCGTTAAAAATTCCGATTGAGTCTGAGTCCTAAATGCCGTGGGTTATAGAAAATATACCATAGGTCCCCATGGCTGACCACGGCCTTCGAAGGGACCAAAATACCCCACTTGCATCCGCAAGAAAACGCCCCTTTGATAACCCAGTTTCATAACGATTAAGGCGGATTCCTCGCCATTTATCTCATCTCATCCATTCCCATCTCTCACTTCAAGCTATCTCGGGCAAGCGCTCGCGTAGTCGGTGCTCTTGCATACAATCGTTTCGCCGTAATTACAGCAGCCCCCGTCGGCACCACACTCAAAGATGTCGCGCGTATAAAACCCTCCTTTCCCAGACTCGGTGACGGCCCTGCACAGTCCACAGTACACGCCCTGTGGCGTGCCCTTAGCGCACTTGCAGCCGTTTTTTTCACAGGCGCGTTTCTCTAGGCCAGCGTTTGGAATGTCGAGGCCACGATTCTTGAGCCCCTGGTCGCGCTTGATCTTGGTCTGGACATCGAGAGCTATGTTAGATGTTAGCGGGGTGTTTATGGCAGAGGTGGGGAGGACAAAGTACGGGAGTCGTTGACCGCAGCGGAGGCGGCCGCAATGAGGGGCGCAAGGAGGAGGGTGACCTTGATGAACTGCATGGTAACCAAATTGATGCTCATGGAAATTATTTTACAAAGGGAGTTCAGCCACCCTCGGAGGAGTTGTTTGCGTTGAAGGCGACCAGTGAAGCAGTTGCGACAAAGAGAACGAGAGAAACTCTCGTCACTGGGGGCCGTCTCCCTTTTCTCCGCTTGACAGCAGCCCTATCCATGTCTCATCAAGGACGACACCGATCGTCGTTTGCCAAGGAATGGCTGCGCACGACCTGCGCCATACGGAACGAGGTCTCAGACCCCACACCCCAACGGCACACGTATCATTGGACGGTGAACGAAATAGGCATCATTTTGCACATACACTAAGATCGTCAGATCGAGAACCGGCACGGGGAATAACGCACTGTACCAATCATTGATAACTATAAAGCTACCTCAAGGGAGAGTTATGCTGATCAGTGGGAGACCGATACGATGGATTGGATTTGGTGCGAGGGAGTAGGCGGTTTGGGGAAGGTGGAGGGCGACTGGTATGTCGGGCTTGAGGGCTATGTTGCTTGCCTTGGCCATTTGATGGGAGATCAAAAGACTATGCCCCGAGAAATCCAGACTATGGTGGCTTAGCTCATTTTGGATATTAGAGACTACCAGTCGCCAATGATGGGGGAGCTGTGGCTGATGCGGGGCTAGGAGAATCATGGGGGTATACTCGATAGAGGCGGGTAACTCAATGGCCTTACATGGATAAGATTTAGAAATTCAAAAACCCTTTAATTGAAAAAGAGGCCTTAGCCGTACTCCATTTAATTCATAAGATGCCAAGAGGGCTGCTACTGTAGAGCGGCCGGCTTTCTTGGCCATTTTATGGCAGACGGTCTTACAGCACTAGAGTACGGTCCGCACCGCAAGGCTGCCCCGCCCCGTTAGTGTGGCAGTGCCTGAATCCTACTACTATCATAAATATCTCAGCCTCTCCCTTCAAAGATCGACGTAAAAAACTACGCTCAAAGAAACGGATTATGGGTTTTCAATGGGCCCTGTCCATGATGCTATTGGTTCGGAATTCCTATTTATAACTTGGGTATTCAGTCTAACATCCCTAAGACCTCGCTAGCGTCATGGCAGACATGGCCAATACAACTGAAATTAACAAGCCGACGCAGGAAAAAGAGGCAAAGGCCGAGGATGAGTATCCGACCGCTAGGAGGGTGACAGAACTAGGGTTTGGATTGTTCAATCTGTTCTTCGTGATCTTGTTTTACGCAAATGTCTATGATGCGGAAGGGACGTCGAGGCCAGGGTGGAGTGAGATGTTGGGTTGAGAGTTGCATATCTATGATAATGAGAGACGAATATATATAAAGTAATGAAAGAGTGATGAAACTAACTACTCGTGCCACTTATAGTCCCAAAGATTTCTCCTACTAGGTTATGTTAAAAGCATTAAATTAAAGCACTATAGCTGTCTACGCCTTCTTGACTAAACTAACTTGCTCTACTGCTCTCTCACCTTTAGCTATGTTATCTAGATTCTCTAGCTGATCAAACTTCTGCACAACCTGTAACGTGGCATAGTAGGCAAACGGTAACGCAATAAACCAAAATGCGAAGTTGATGCTCGCCGTGGCTATCAACGCCGTCGGGACTGCCTGCACCCCAAACCCCACTGCCACTGCTGCCGTCTCAATCCCCCGCAACAGAGAGCTATACCGAATCTGGTCGCCTGGAGAATCCGACAAATTGCTAATACACCAGTAGATATAATTCTCCACCATGCCGAGACTGATACGCTCAAACATATACAGCCCGAAGCCGCGCCCGAAAGTGCTCTGATCTCCCCAATCCAGCGTCGGCTTGGTGTGGCTGTACTCGTTCTGGATGTACACGGCCCAAATCCAAGTTGCGCTGTTGAGCAGCGCGATTAGCACGAATGCCGTTATGGCGCGTGTCTGCCGCCGTTTTGCCCATGGTAGGTCCACGATCGAGCCGCACACCCAGGTAGCCATCGTCCCGACGACGGCGGAGAGGAAGCTCGCGAGAGCGCGCGAGCGCACCGTGAAGTATGTGGCGAGGTAGGTGCCGGGATAGGCCTGGATCCAGCCATAGTACCAGAAGAGTGGGAATAGGAGCAAGATGGGCTTGCTGCAGAGCAGGCGCCACATCTCCTTCCCTTCGGCCCGCCACGGTGTCCCCCGACGGGCCTCAATGCGCGTCCCGTCATCA
Source organism: Pseudogymnoascus sp. VKM F-4281 (FW-2241) (assembly GCA_000750745.1). NCBI lineage: Eukaryota > Fungi > Ascomycota > Leotiomycetes > Thelebolales > Thelebolaceae > Pseudogymnoascus > Pseudogymnoascus sp. VKM F-4281 (FW-2241). The sequence goes on from JPJV01002506.1 coordinate 24,518, forward strand.
CGTTGCACCTTTTCTGGGTTCGATAGGAGCAATCCAAAGAATAATCCTAGACATTGAATGGCGATGAAACCAAGATACGTCTCGTATCCTATTTTGCCGCGCTGGTTTGTCTTGTGGTTGATAGCGAGGGAGATAGCCCCCCCGATGATATTCCCAAAATTCCGGAACGTGAACCACGTTGCGATGTACCGGCCACGCTTCCCTTGCTCTGGGTACCCCGTTGCAATGGCTCCCTCCACGCTCCAGAAGAATCCTGCACTTAGCCCACATGCCACGGCACCCACATACACAAACCAAGTTGACCCGAAGCGGTTGTTGACATACAGTCCTGCGGCGTAAAGGGGATAACCGAGAGAACCAATTGCAAGCGTCCAGCGAAAACCGATAATGTTCGTGAGCCATGGCCCGGCAAAGCAGGTCACTGTCATAAAAGCATATAGTAGGGCATTGGCGGCATTGACCAGGTCAGGGCTTTGCGAGCCGCCCACGCCGAGGCCGTTCATGGCACTCCATATCCCTGGGGCGCTGAACGCGCAGATACCCACGACGAGGATTTGGAAGAGGGTACTGCGGAAGAATGGAGGCTTGCGCCGGATCGGTGGTGGTGTGGAATCTGTCGCAGTCGCAGGGGAGCTCTGTTCGACCTCCCCCTTCTTAACGCTAGAAGAAGTTGACATGTTGCGTCGACGACGGTGGCACGAGAGGCAGGTATAAGGTGATATAAGGGGAGTGGTGCAAAGCACTACTCTTTAAACAGCGCAGTAAATCCATCACGATACTATGCCGCTTCTTATGTATGTCTTAGATAGTTCGTGACGATATGTGGATTTATTCTCTGTAGGTCTGTGAGACGTCCATCAGATAAGCACGCAATATGAGACATTATAAACGTGACAGCCACGTACGATGCCAATAACCCCCTCTGCACTTTGTAATACCGGCCCCTTCCTTTGGTAGTGAGACAATGATGCTTAGCTCAGTTATTCCTTGTTTAAAGGCAAATGGTAGCTATTTTTTGCGTTTGTTTATTGGGTAGTTGCGAAGTTGACTGATACAGTATGCAAGGTCCAGGTACCGTGCGAAATCCAGAGCTACTTGTGAGGACCGAGCCCAGTTAGCTTCTCTGGACTTTAAGGTACAGCAGGTAATATGACTTGAAAGAAGACTAGATTGCCGTTTTAGTCTTCAATTGTTGTATTAATTTCAGTACTTAAAAGTAGGGTACTCTATACATTGTATGGCAGTGTTGCCGTAAACTGCTGTAATGTCGCAACCCCGTGGCTTGATAACCCCAGCAATAGCCCAGCTCGATATTGCTTCTAGTCACTGCCGAGGATTTGGAGGCATATATTTCGTAATTTTAGCACGGATGAGAGAATACCGGGCACCTGGGACCCATAGGTTAACTGTGCTCATGGATTGTGATAAACGAAGCTGAAGATAAAGACCTGGGGTTATCCCCCCTTATTTGTGACGGGGTAAGCTGAGGATTCAGGTCCATAACGACTAGAAATCTATCGCCTTCTCTTAATAAGATTGAAATATCGGAATCATTATCATGGCGACAACTGTTGAGCAGCTTGGGATCAGCTCCCTCAAGCTTGACGGTGCTCCCTCGCCGTCGATCGTATTCGAGCCGTTTGATCTACCATCAACTAACCAGCGTGTACTCGGCGCCCCTTACCCCGCCAACACTGTGACCCCACTAGCTCTAAGACCATCCGTCCATGATAATGCTGAGGTTGACCTCGACATAGTCGTGGAGACGGTAAGGTCTCTCCAGGCACAGGATGGCATCCTCTCCAAGAAGCTTGCCCTCCACGGGACTTTGCTCTTTCGCAGCCTCCCAATCCGCAGCGCAGCGGACTTTAGCAAGTTTGCCCACGCCTTTGGTTACAAGCCGCACGAAATCATCGGAATCGTCGTCGATAGGCAACTACTCGCACCTAATGTGGCACCCGCCAACGAGGCACCTAAAGAGGTCCTAATCTACAACCACAACGAGTCACCGCAGGTCCCCCACGCACCGGAGTATATTTTCTTTTACAGCCACCGGGCACCTGCCAAAGGCGGCGAGACTCCCATCTCCTCATCGCTCGAGCTCTTCTACCGCGCGCAGCAAGAGATCCCCGAGTTCATCGCCGAGCTCGCCGAAAAAGGCATCCTTAGCAGGGTCACCTACAAAGATGGCAAGCAGTACGAGGGCGGCTCAACACTACAGCAAGCATTCGGAAAAGAGATCCAAGACGGCGACGACGCAACCACGCGGCGCACCAAGGTCGAGGCCCAGATCGCGCGCTACGGCCGCGGCAAGTACACGACGTGGGAATGGACGGACGACGGCCTGGTGCTAACGCACCGACTCCCGGGGATTCGCACCCAACGCGGGACAAACCTGCCGACGCTGTTCACGGGGCTGGTGGCGTACTACCGCAACTTGCAGGTGAACAGCGGTGCGCGGCGGAACGTCACGCAGCAGCTGTTTGGCGATGGGTCGCCCATTCCGGATAAGTTCCTCGCGCGCCTTGCGGAGATCACGGACGAGATCCGTGTGCTACATGAGTGGCAACAGGGCGATGTGCTCGTCTATGATAATGTTGTTTCGCAGCATGGGAGACAGCCGTGGGAGGGGGAGCAGGCGGATCGGGTGGTGCTTGCGAGCTTGTTTGATGGGGATGATGTGCCTGGCGCGTATGGCTTTGGCGAGTGGGCACAGGTTGTTCAAGCACTTGATTTATAGCCTTCGGCTTTCCATAGTTAGTATTTTAGTGTTGCTCGACGAGGTTAATGTTTTTATGAGGTAGTCGAAGCCCAGTCTCCTTGAATCCGATCTTCATTTCGGACCGATAAAGCATGTCTATCAGCTTCAATGGGCGCTAGCACCCGAGACGTCATGAAGCAAGACCTTAGCGTTATCATTGACAGCACTTGCAACTTCCAGGCCGTACTCGACAGAGGATCTGAACTCGCCAAACAACAGGTATATAGTTACCGGTACGTTGAGTGACAGGTGACAGGTCCGAGATATTGATCTGTTGGCCCGACGGCTGCGCTCCCGAGACCCGATGATGAGCCAACGAACTGGTGTCGACTATGCTCCTGCTGCTGCAGTTGCTGCAAATGATGTCTGTGCCGTCATGAAGTTAACGGATGTCAAATTTATCTTTCTACCGCTATGTAACGACTGGCCTTATAGGATAACTACATGACCTCAAGAGGCTCAGCGGATTTAGCTCCTGGGAAAATTGAGACTTAAAGGGCTGTTGAGGCTTCAAAAGAATCACTTTATATTTAAGTAGGTAGGCAGCGTAAATTCCAGTCCAGCGTCAATGAATAAGATATATTGAACAAGACATAGCATCATTCCGTTGTTTGTTATTATTATTGTCGTCAGCCAGTAATTAACGTGTGGTGCTGAGAAAACCCCTAATCTACAAATAGGCGGCATGTTTTAGAATGACATAACCCATGTGAAACCTTGAAGACTTCGGATATGCAGCTTATGAAACCAAAATTAATGGTTTTACCACTATATTCATGGTGGGATCGATGTACTTTTACAAGTCGTGCCAAGGCCAGGGCCGATACGGCTCTAGGCCACCGAGATTCTTGTGATCTAGAGCCGTATCGTCCCCTCTAGACATATGGAGTCCTCAGTGCCACGAAGGCAGGCTAGACTGCGATACTCAAGTCGAGGCCAGTAAAGTGAGGCCGCTCAAGTCGACGCCTGTATGACGTGTCATAGATAAAGAGATTTTACGGAAGTTTGGTACAGAGTTCTTGCGGATTGCCTCATGGTTATAGTTACAGGCAGCTCTCAAATGAGAAAAGATGTCACCATGGATAAAAGCTTCCACGAATGACAAGTCAGCTACAGCTCACCTTAACCGCCGATATGCGAATGGAATTAATCACAGCTCGCCATAATCCAGGATGACGTTGCCTCAAAGGGGCTTTGACGGGATGGAAACTGCCCTGGCTGTCAGTATAAAGGACCTGGCGGCCTGCCAACTGTCATTTTATTCTCCAACGTACCCCTAACAGTACAGCACGACCCCGTCGCCATCACGATGCATTTTCCCTCCCGACGCTCGAGCAGCGGCAACGCCAACGTCGCCTCGACGAGGAGAAAGAACCAAACACAGTTGGGCATGCTCGGCCTCGCCGATAACACGCGCAACAACACCGTCGCCATGATCGGAGAGTTCGCCGGCACTTTCCTCTTCCTTTTCTGGTCGTTCGTCGGCAACCAGATCGCCAACACGCCCATGCCTGCCGCGGGCGCCGCGCCGAATACGGCAAACCTGCTCTTTGTGGCCCTGGCGTTTGGCTTTTCCTTGACGGTGAACGTATGGGCGTTTTATCGGATCACAGGTGGGCTGTTCAACCCTTCGGTATGCTTTCCCTTCCTCGAGAACCACGTGCCGCGCTGAGCTGATGTTGAAAAGGTGACGCTTGCTTTGTTCCTCGTTGGGGGGCTACCGGCCATGCGCGCCCTCCTCGTATTTATAGCTCAGATACTTGGGGGAATTTGTGCTGCGGCAGTAGTGTCTTGCCTCTTCCCAGGTCCTCTCAATGTCGAGACAACGCTGGGCGGAGGAGCGTCGATAGCCCAAGGACTGTTTATCGAAATGTTCTTGACCGCACAGCTCGTGTTCGTAATCATCATGCTCGCGGTGGTTAAGCACAGATCAACATTCCTAGCTCCTGTTGGGATCGGTCTCGCTTTCTTCCTGGCTGAACTCTGTGGTTTGTACCGGCCCAACTATGTCCGGATGACAACTGTCTAACGTGAAAATAGGAATCTATTTTACTGGTGGTTCCCTCAACTTTGCCCGCTCCCTCGGCCCTGCAGTCGTGAACCGCCACTTCCCAGGCTACTTCTGGATCTACTTCGTTGGGCCGCTTCTCGGTACCCTCCTTGCATCTGGCTTCTTCAAACTTCTCAACCTCATGCGCTACGAGACCTGCAACCCCGGCCAGGACTTAAGCTACGACGATTTGCCGCAAGAGAGCGGTACCATTTCTGGCGGCTCAGGGAGCGGAAGCCCTCCCATTAAGCACGAACGGAATGTCTCCGGGGCCACCGCGGTGGATCATAATGAAGTAGCTAGAGACCAAAGAATGCCGGTACAGAATGACCGCTATGCCAATACGCAGGTGCACCAGGAGGGGATTTCGCCCCTCGGAAACAGCACGACCCCCGCATACAACAGCAACGCACCTGTGCAACCCGGGTACTCAGCCAGGGAGTACGTGTAATAATACCTTGAGGCGAGCCCTTCAAAAGGCATGTAAGAGGTAGTGAGGAAGAGTAAAGAGAGCGGGAGTGGGAGTGGGAAGACATGTTTGAGTGACAGCTATCAGGCTGTCGAATTTTCCATGCTGTATAGTCCCGTTATTAGCATGGTTGAGAGTATAAATCAAGTAAAACCACAAGTGGCATAGCGGACGTAATGCCCCTTTATCTTGGGTCGGTGATATTGTCGCGCCTCAAAAGTTATACCAAAACCTATTAAGACGGGAATGATAATACGGAGTACAGTACAAAGTCAGACTGCATATAGAAACTAAGACATCCTACCTAGCGCACGAGCTAGTCGGGGGTCACAGGCTGTTAGGTGGGGTACCAACAGGCTCGTTGAATGTTAAACCATGATACGGGTGAGAAGATTATATACCTTAGCTTTTCCTTCCATAGAAGACAAGACATTTTACGTCTATCTCCCCAGCAAGTCTCTCATGCTTCAGATTGGCCTATTAGTAATCCTTAAACGACCTGTCTTGAGAATACTTGGCGTTCTAGGCCTCGTATTCTGAAGAGCTTCATGCCTCGGAGTAGTGACGTTGGCAAGAAAGCAGGCATGGCTTCCAAAGCAGTAGCAGTGGTAACACAGACGAACCCATATTATGCCGCCCAAAGTCCGAGGATGTAATTTTAGCCGATAGGATCTCCCTCGTTCGCTCTATTTCCAAGTAATTAATCTGATAATCATAGTCAATAAATAAAAGCCTCTGTTTTAACTACAGTTGCTTGAATCACTGCCATCATGCACACTCCCTTTTCAGACCTTTTGGGCGGCACGAATACCCAAATTGCTTTCGGAAACAACCTGGAGCATCTTTAAACCTCGGGCAACGGAGCGGAAGTGTGCTCCGACACCCGTCTGCCTATGTCTGGTGGGAGGGGTTTAAAAAAGGGGATGCGAGAGGTGGCGTATGGCGCGATGCCTAGGTGGGGTAGACCAGGCGTCTAGCTTGATCTTGATGCGGTGCGGAGGGCGTGAAAGTAGGCGTGGTGATTGTGACGACAATAAGGGGGCGAGTGCAAGAAGGGGGAACGAATTAAATGGTCCAAAAGTTTGCGTTGAAAACCGCAGAATGAGGGGGGTTCCACCCAGGCGACGGACGATGCATGTTTCCTTGCTGTTGTGTGTGGTAAATCAAGAATGTACCTTGCGTTATCATAACTTGGAAACTCCTCCCGTCCCAACCATTAATACAGAAATAGCCTATTTTGCAGACTCCATCTCATTGTCCCTACAACTTTAAATCTGCATCTTAAATTCGACCAAAATCGCACCTCTTAATTAGCCTTTAAGCCAAAAAACGCCGGCGTGTCTTGTTTCTCAGGGAAGGTATGCACTCTCCAATTAAAAGGGAGTGATATACGAGGAGTGCCACCGACGCTGTGTTTCCATGGGAGTCATGGCGAGCTGCATGTGAGCGGCACTGGATGCCGTATGGCTGCACCGTGCCTGTGTTGTAATGTGGAACATGGCGCTCCAGCATGGATCGACTGGTTTCACGACGATGCAGTGTAATTCGTATACGAGGTCTCAGACTCGCTGTGGGGCAAGACTGTGCGCCCCGTTAGTGCCCGGACCGTGCGACGTGTGGTGTTTGGTTTGGTGCTTCTTCCCAGCTCCTTGCGAGTCTGCCTTACCTAAGATTAGCCTGCATGGGAAAGGGGCGATCAATAAAGCGATGGGAATAGCTCACGCGTGGCCACGTGATAACGCATTTAATGGGATCTGAACTTTCAGACCATTTAGACGATTGGGTCAAAGTAGAGTCCATGATGGTTGGATCACAGAGAGTGTTCTTCATGTCTGACGGCATCCGGCATACCTTCAAAGGTGATATGCCGAGGTCTTCGGTGAGTCAATCGGTATGGGCCTAACGTTATGGCTGAGTAGAGCTGAGGTTTCTGGACGCGATAGATAACCAGTGACAACCGCAGTTGAGACAAGGAAACGTGGACTATACCAGGATATCGTCTGCAAATGCGCATGTGTAGACATTTGTAATGGGCGTAACTGATGAAGATGGAAACGGATAGGCGCAGCGGGAAAAGGATAAAGAGGTCCATTTGGCGGTCAAGCGGGGGAGGAAGCACCAGCACATCGGCCCTTCGCCAGGATCCCAACCTCGGTCAGCCTCGCGAACTGTGAATAACAGTAATGGGGTGACCAATGGAATCCAACTGTCCCCTCTGTCCCACGGGGATGGACACAAATCTGGGCTGCGTGGGCCCGAGTAAGCATATCCAGGATCATCATCAGGTTGGTGCCTTCGCAGCCCATTCACGAACGAGAAGTATGCCCGTTTGGGTGCGAGGAAGCCTGCATCCGCGGCAGAGCCATGCGATTCTGGGTGCTCGGGTCGCGGAACGCTGCGGTGTTTGGGCACGACCTGGCTGGGTTGCATGTCAGCGGCGGCGGAATGCTCTACCGACTCGCTTGGCGCTCTGTTTGACAGGAGGGAGAAGAGGGAGGAAGTCATAGACTTGTATGGATGTCGGAGACTTGGGGACATGACACGCGCGGTATGCAGGGCTGATGCAGCGGCCGCGCCGTGAGGGTGCAGATGAAATAGATTCATGGGTCTTATGACGGGGTGGATGGATGGACGACAATGTATCGCAGGTTGCCGTTGCATCGTTGCATCGTCCTACCCTTCCATTTCCACTCTTCCACGGTTTTGTACTGTACACAATATAGACTGCTCAGCAACCACGGTTAGGGCGAGACATTTGGCGTCGAGGTGGGCCTGTTCTCGAAGGGCCCGTTGTGCGTTCTTCCTTTCCGTTTGCAACGGCGACGGCACGCGATGCTCTAATCTCTGGGGACGGCGGGAGCGTACGGACGTAAACTGTTCCGTGCATGGGTTATAGGGATTATCGATTATTCAGCGACGCTTGGCCGTCGTGTCGTCGTATGCCAGATTCGTCAGACCACGGCAGGCGTCCATAGGGTGTACGCAATTATAGTACACACAGAACACGCACTCCAGTTCTCTATCTTGTTGGTGGTTCTGGCCGGGCTGGTTCTTGTTCGCGCGACGCTGGGGCGTTCTGCACCAACAACCCCATCTATAGATGTCCAGATATTCTCAGAGTTGGTGAAGGGTCGCGCGCGTAGAAGGGGAAGAGATCGCCGTTGAGCTTGATTCTGCGCCCGCGCGCGTGGCTGTGTGAAGGCTTGCTTGAGGCATGAAGTATGAGCTGTCGGCGTAGCATGTATGAGAACTCTAAAGTGACTTCTTTCCAGTGAGCAGTCAGCGACAGTGACACCTCATTCCCCCAAACTCAATTTCAACCACAGCGAGTTTACTTGACTGGTTTGTGATGATGCGCCCCTCCCCCACGCAGAAACCCACGCCACTTGCATCTAGTGGCCTAGCGATGTCTGTTGGTGGTCCCCTATGCCCCCTAAAATGCCCTAATATCCTATCCTCAGCCAATTGATTTGGGTTGGTTTGAGCGAGACGCCTTGTGGGAAAGGGGCGGAGCCTAATACCCTACCGTGGCTCCGCTCACACCGTCGCCTTTGGCTCCATCTTTGTATCTGATCCCTGGCTTCACAGTCCCGTCCCAGTCTAGTCCAGTCCAGTCACAATCGAGTACTGCAGTGCTGTTGCTCGTAGTATGACAGTATGTGCTGTACAGCACTGTTGTGGAGTACTTTTAACAATGAGGAGGTGAGAGAGAGGTAAGACCTGCATGGATGTACTCTTCTATGACATTTGTATGACTTTTTGGTATGCTTTTTGAATGTTTAATGCCTGCTAAATGCCTGCCCCAAATGTATGTATGTACCTCGCTTCTACCAAAGGCCGTTAGACAGGTGGGCTTCGGTTGGCGTCTCTATTTTGAGTATCGCGCGAAGATCAGCTCAATCACATCGCCGTCTTGACTTCGGCCCTGCGAAGCGTATACTTTATACTTTATACAGGCCCTCATGCCGCCCTCCTTTTAGCCCTCCATCCACCGAGACTTATCACCACCCTAAGGGAAACACGTTGGTTACGCTCTCTGCCGCTCGTTCCCCATTCCACGACACTCTCGAAACCGCTGTGCGCCCTTCGGTAGGATCGGTCGCTCACACTTCACCCTCGCTACCTATAATCTTCCGAATCTGCTGGGGTCTTGTTAAGGGAATTCCTCAAATCACGAGCCATAAAACTATCGCCGGCGAGCATATTGCGGACACGCGCCGCTCTCATACCTAGCCTCGTGTTCGCAGATGAACTGTCTTGGGGTCGCCGGTGCAATACAGACCGAATCCAGCTCATAGACACTCTCTGGGATAGACCCCACCATAGCAATCGAACACCATCCTCCTCCACTAACTGTCAGCACCATCACCAACAATGTCCTCGTCGAACACCTCCCCCGACACCTACTCCAATCCAACCTTTGACTCTGTCAATGCGTCCGCCGCGGGAAAGCAGTCGCACAAGCGACGAAGAAGTACCGACGACCCCGTCTCTCCCAAGGGTGACAACACAGGCAGCGGCACACCCTCACTGAAGCGGATAGCATGTGTAATATGCAGGAAGAGAAAGCTAAAGTGCGACGGCAGCAAGCCTAGCTGCTCGACCTGCAAGCGGCTCCACCACGACTGCGCCTACGACGAGGTCCGGCGCAAGAGCGGCCCAAAACGCGGATATGTGAAGGCCCTTGAGGAGAGACTGAGTATGCCGCCTGAACCCGTTGATATTATACCCATCTAACTTCTTTCTTTAGAGCAAGTCGAGGAGCTGCTTAAGACGCGCGACACCTCAGCAGCGAAGAGTCCCGACCTAGCTCGCCCAAGCTTTACCGCCGCAAATACCCACACGAGCACGCGGGCTATGCTCGCGACAGCAAATGCAGATTTCGGGGTCAACAATCCAGATATTGCCGTTGTCAATGACCGAGATCATGAGCGCTGGCACATCCCCGGCGACTCGCCGCAGCCGGGCATGGAGGAACTCGCATTTGACCCGAATCTAAATATGGGTGGGATAACAATGGACCCGACGTTCACATGGGAGATGATTGGATTGGGTCTCGATGAGCCGCTGCCGCCGCAGGACACGATTGATGAGTTGCACCAAATTTATTTTGAAAAGATACACCCATCCGTTCCGATGATACACAAGTATCGTTACTTGGCGGCGATGAACCTGTAAGTCTACCTGCAGTCTCTCCGTCCGCCTCTCCGTCCGCACCCAAATTTCACGATTGGTGTGAAGTGTGATTCCGAATGTCTTGTTTGGAAGCTTACAACATACAGTGCTCCGAATCAACGGCCACCAGTTTGTCTGCGATACGCGATGTGGACATTAGCGTGTTCCGTCACAGACAAGTTTTTAGACTTAAAGGACCACTTCTACCAGAGATCTCGCAAGTACGTTGAGCAGGATTACCTCAAGGGGCACGGCGAGCATCTGATATCCGTTGGTCACGCGCAGACCCATATCCTGCTAAGCACGTACGAGTTCAAGATGATGTATTTTCCAAGGGCATGGATGAGTACTGGCTCTGGTATCAGATTATGTCAGATGTAAGTTACCACACTGGGAATAGGGGGTGGCAAATCTAACACTAGCAGGATGGGCCTACACAGATTGGACGGATCAGGCCTGGACGTCAAGCAATGTCTTCCGCCAGCACGGGACTGGACAGAGCGGGAAGAACGGCGCAGGACATTCTGGATGGCATTCGCCGAGGACCGGTACGCCAGTATAGGCACTGGGTGGCCGATGACCATCGATGAGAGGGATGTTCTCACCAATCTCCCAGCATCAGAAGAAGCCTTTGAGAAGAGCAAGCCAGAGCAGACTACCACGCTTTCCGACGCTTTCAAACCCAACGGCGCAGGAAAACTTTCCGCATTCGGGAGCATCGCCTTAATGGCCGCCCTCTTCGGCCGCAACCTCGTGCACCTTCATCGCCCCGACGATAATGAGCTCGATTCCGACCTCAGCGGCGAATTCTGGAAGCGGCATAGACAGCTGGACAATATATTACTCAACACGTCGTTATCGCTACCTTCGCATCTCAAAGTATCGAACGGAAACAACAACCCAAATATTCATAGCCCGAATATCGTGTATGCGAACATGAATATCCACACTTCGACTATCTGTCTGCATCAGGCAGCTGTATATAAAGCAGATAAGAATCATCTGCCAGCGTCGGTGAGCAAGGATAGTAAGATGCGCTGCATTAATGCTGCGAATGAGATTGCGGGTATCATGCGCATGATCTCCCATCTAGATCTGTCAGCTGTATGTTTCCATCCCCCGCATCCGAGACAATAGTGCGAGTACTAACCTGGTCAGATGAACCCCTTTATCTCCTTCTGTCTCTACGTTGCCGCGCGTGTCTTTGTGCAGTACCTTAAGAGCCGGCCGGAGGATAACACGACGGGCGACGCGCTGCGCTTTCTGCTGGCTGCCATGAACGCAATGAAAGCCAAGAACCCACTCACCGAGTCCTTCCTGGTTCAGCTTGATGTCGACCTGGAGAGTCTCGGACTGCGAGATCCAAAATACAAGGCCCTTATCAACGGGCACCTCAATGTACTCCTTCCAACGACCCATTCCACATTGAAACTCAAATACTAACACCCCACAGAATCCTCAAGCACAAATCTTCAGCAACCACCACGGTGGTGGCACCGACCAATGCAACTTCATTCGGATGGTCGACAACGTCACCAGCGCGCAGCCATCCTCTCCTATCCCCTCCACTGCCCCTATACCCACCACTTCCGCTCCCCCCGTAACCTCTGACCGAGCACCTCCATCCTTCAGTGGCTACACCGAAGGCGGAATGCCCTGGGTCCCCGCCGAACACGGCTTCCCTAGCCGTCCGGGAGCGGGTACCAACCTAGGGAGCATGCCCGGTCTCGTCGTTCTCCCTAACAACAACGACACCACCTACGGACAACGGCACTTCACATCCGACATGGACATGGACCTCTCCTCCGGTGATGCCGGCGTATCCGACCGCCCCACACCGTCCTCCACCGCCCCCTCTGACGGCCACCGCCCCACCAACCTCGCACTGGCGAAGGGCTCGGGCCACAGCTCCTACGAAACCTCGCCCGTCACAAGCAACAACGTCGGGCTCCCCGAGCAGCACCGAAACAGCGCCACGCAACTGTTATACCAGCAGCAGCAGCAGCAGGGCGGCGAAGGGGGGTACATGTCCGCGATGCAGAACCCAGGCGCGATTACTGGTTTCGGGATGGGGGGGTCGCCGGGTCCCCGCGCGGAGTTCGCGGGCGCTCAATGGGAGATGGGGTCGGCGTTGACGCCGATTGGGGAGGGCATGTTGAGGGAGCTGATGAGTATTGGGCCGATGGATATGGGTGCGTGGGAAGGGCAGGCTCCTTAGGTCGAGTCTAGTTGGGCTGGGCGCGAGGATCGAAAGGAGAGTACATATAATTCATCTAACGGCTTTCATGACGGAGGGAAGGGGGATTGGCGTTTTTACTGGCGAAGGGTCGCCTCACGACTGAGGCGCCCGAAATGGGTTTTTATTCAATGTCAAGTCCTGGGCTCATAGCAGCACCAAAAACGGGCGGGGTGGCTGGGTTGGTCATACGCGACGGAGCGGATATTGATTTGCTTTTTATTAATCTGGATGGGCTATTGGCTGGGATAACACGAAAGAGGTGGATTTTTTCAAGTAAACTTCTTTGGTGTGATTTGCTTTACTTTGCTTTTTGAGCTTGCCGCCCTGTACTACGGGTGCCGCCCGATGAATCGGGCGAGGGAATACTTGTATGTATGGGAAGTTGGGCATACAAACACGCCACTTTTGAGAAATGAGAATAGTGAGATTCACTACATGCTGCCTGTGTACTCGTTAAGTTGTTAGGAGTTTGTCATGAATATTAGGGGTACGAGATATTCCTCTGCCAGCTGCCTCTCCATCTGAGTAGCCTTGTATTTCTCTGATACACTTGGCTGCATATATGATATCTTTTTCACTTCTGTATGTAAATGCGGACAGTTTATATGTTTCACAATCCAAAAACTGCAATCATATCACTGCAACACATATAGATAGGTGCCGAAAGAAAGGAATCGAAGTATTACTACGGTACCACTGGAGCCTCATTAATACCTTATTCAGGGTTGGAGCTCGCGGCTCAATGAATCAACTTAATCATCAACGAAATCTGATAAAAACAAAACGACCCGTGCTTGCTCAACTATCCCTGACCCAGTCATGAACGCCGCGCTCTCCTCTCTGGATATCGGAATTAAAGTCATCTTCGCTGATATCGAAGAATTTGCAGTAATGCCTTTCCGTTAACTCAAGCCGAAAAAACATCTCGGACAGCTTTTCAGCCGCATCGTCAAATCCTTGATTTGTGATGCTGCTGCTGACGTTCTCCGGAAGCCAGCACTTGAAAGTCCCACTTCCGTAATATTCTTTAGGGCGGTCCATGTTCATGTCTGCCTTCCAGTCCGAACGGGGCTGGTTGATTAGTTCCTGCAAAGAACTAGAATTAATTCGCCCGAGCTGCCCTTTGATACAGATGATGTCGTACACGTTATTGAGAGATGTGAAACTTCTTCCAATCATGGTTCCTAACCTATATAAAAGGTACATCATAGTCAACCCAGCGGCAGTTGGGCGGTATTTCCCACTCCTCTTGTATCGAATTCCAATCTCTGCGGAAACAACCAAAAACAGCTAGCATACGCAAAATCCATGCGTTGCAGTTGTCTCCTGTAGCTCTATGGTACCAGTCCACTGGATGTTCGAGGGAACTCAGCGAGCATTCGCCTTGCAGACATAGCTGCAAAAAAACATCGAAAACGGCAACTTCTTTTTACTGCGGATAAGCATCCCACGAAGAATGTCTCCAGCCGCAAATCTTCTCGTATAATCGGTGCATGGAAGGTCGCCAAATGTACCTTCTGAGAAAAGTTTGGACTGGCCAAAACTCTGTTCTTCTGCAATCATAGACGCCGCAAACTCTTGTTTGGCTGCCAAGGATGCACCAACTAGATAATAGCGTATTAGCATGGGCTCTATAACCTACTTTGAGGAGAAAACTTGAGATATAGAATTTTGAGGATTCTCACCTGGTGGTGCACCTCCAGCGGGAGTGCCAATACCTGTAAACGACATGATTCCAGATCGAGAAGCTGCAAGGATTAAAGTGGGTTTATGTGTAGCGTATGTCTCTGGGCGAGATCCGGAGTACGCTAGCGGAGTTCGCTCAGAAACTCTAAAATGCGCGACGGGCATGGCTTCCTTCTAAAAAGTCGCGGAGGGGGACTCTTGGGAATAAATACTTAGTCCATCGTCTAAGTCATAGTATCATCCGATGTGAACAAACTTGAAAAATGTCGTACAAATCGGGTAGCAGAACGATTTTCGAGAATGGCTATAATAAAGTTCACCTTAGCGAGGATCTTAGATACTGGCATGATAACTGTAGTAGAGTTCAGGACCTATGGCACCAGGTGGTGGTGAAAACGGAGCTAGTAGATCGTTGCAATAAAAGCTAATAGTATTTATCGATTTAACTAATTTTTTAAGCTATTGGCTTGCTAAGTGGCTCTAACAGGAAAATTATATTTCATAGGTATTATAAGCTGTAATTTTATTCATAGTTGTTATAAATGCAGAGACTAGTTACGAAGACCATAACGAGGTTCATTGCCTCTTGATCACTTTATACACAGTCCCTTTCCTAGACTTTGGGCAGTACAAGTAAGACATGCTTCTGCTATCAACAGATGCCTTCAACAGGTCTTCTTTGTGACGATCGCTTTGGGATTGATAATTTTCCCAACTACCCCTTCATCCAAGCTGTGGCCTCCAACAAACGCCGGGCAATACAGTTATCGTGCGTGATACTCATACATCCACATCCATACCTCAGACACCCTCTCCCTCCTCTCCCTCCTGCGCCTTGGTCTTACTCTTCTTAAACCCCTCCTTTCCCTCACTCAAATACGCTTCCACCGTCTGACCCGCAAAGCTCCTCCCATTCATAACACGTACGCACTCCGCTGCAGCCACCTCGTCCCTAAACCTCACACTCGCCACGCCCGCCTCCTCGAGATCAAACAAGACAACATTCGTGACCTCACCGAGCTTCGCGCACTCCTCACGGATGTCCTCCTTGATATCCAGCATCGCAGCTGGGTCCTCCTCCAGCTCCTCCAACGTAAACATGTGCTTCAGCACGACAAGCTTCTGGGGTTTGGGGCCAGCTTCATACAGCACACCTGGATCATCATCGTCCCAATCCGCAAGCCTTGCATCCAGCTTCTGCGTCTTCTTAATAATCTTCGCCTTATCACGCGCACTCGTCTTCGCCCTCTCCCTCGCCGCCTCCTTATCAGCGGTGCTAATGCTACCGCTCCCCTCCTCCGCCTTCGTCTTCTTATAACTGCTATCCGCCGCCATGACTCGCATCTTCCCGCTGCCACCCAGATCCGAGTACCGGAAATCCGTGTCGTCCAGTAGCGTGATGGCCATGTTCACACTGGGCGCCTTGAAGAACACGATCAGCGCGTCGCCCTTGAAGGCCCCGCTCTCATCTGTATATAACTTAATTCGCGGGCGCCCACTGTCGATCTCCTCGGCAATCACCCCGCATTTGCGCGAGAAGACTTCGGCGACCTCGTCGACAGTTACGTCGCGCGGGAGGCCGGTTACGTAGACTGCGGTATTGGGTCGTGGAGGAAGGGGCGTTTTCGCTTTCTTCGGTGCTTTTACGGCGCGTCCACCATTATCCTGTGTTGGTTAACAAACTGCGCTTCATGGACACGCAAGGAGAAAAAGGGCAAGAGGACAAAGCACCACTCACCTCTTCTCCATTGACATACTCCTTCTTCCTCTTCCTCCTCATATCTTCCACCGTTTCCTCCTCGTCCACTCCCTGGACTTTATATGCCGCCTGCTGCTGCTGCGCTAGCTCATCATCGAGTACTGGGATCCACCGCCGCAGCGCGTCATCGAATTCGTACTCGGAGCCATCATCGGCGACGAGGAGGAACTTTTGGTCGAGCTTGGAATAAGAGATGCGATCGTCGGCGTCGAAGGCTTGGGGGTCAATGGGGAAGGACGAGAGTCCGTGCTTTATCGGTGACTGGTCGTCCATGGCGAGGACTTGATTGAGGGGATAGCGAGCGTGGGTTTGTTTATAGCTTGGGGGTGAGGTATCTTGGAAAGTGAGGGTAAGGCTGCCTCATGGTCACACACCGCCTTGGCAGAACACATCTATCTCCGTAGCCTCGTTCTATGGTGATAACCGGAGGCATTATTTCGCTGGCAAGCATTACTACGATAATGTTCTGTGCAGTAAAAGTTTCAACTGTGCTATATACTAGTAGAGAACTATGCAGGTATAACTATTTAATAATAAGTTACGCAAACGCCTTTCATTATGGGTTGAACCTGTGAGCTGGTCCCATGCTGTACCCCAACGCCGACGCTAAGTCCCAATGAGACTACTTTGAAACCAAATTTGACTATGTACGAGATCCCCTGAAAAGGACTTCTACTATCTCGTCCAAGAAAGTGAACATGAGATGAGCGCTATGATAATATTAGCAGGAATGCCATGTAGGAGGTTGTATTCCATATATCACTTACTTCAATCGGGGATTATTAAGCGTAGCAAATATCCTCCTGCTTGCAGCTTGTGCATTAACACGGCCAACGACATTCCCAACAAGATCTGGAATAAGTGTTGCCAGCATAAGGCTCGCCTCCGTCTTTGTCTTAGCTTTCTCTGCCGCTGTACGGGGCACCATCACGCGTTTCTTCCCCCCAGGCCACATGGTGTCTTTGAGCAGCGTGATATACCTCATGATTGAGTCTTCAAGGACCAAAGTCTTGACATTTTCTCTGACTTTCCGCTCAATTGTCCCGCCGAGCAACTGGTGCAAAACCACAACAACAGCTCTACCCCGTAGCCAGTTGTTACCCCGGTTAAGCTCGAAGACCTCCAAGAAGATATCACAGATAGGTTTGACGAATGGCTCGAGTTCGCGGTTCTCAAAAGCATTCAACTCCGCTTCAGCCTCGGCTGCCGTCATTGGATCCTCGCTGACAAGTGGTGGCATGGTGGTCAGCTGGTTGGCGGCAGCGGATATAAGATTCTGGCCTGCCGTTGACAGCTGGTCGAGCACTGGGATATTTCCCAAGATATCCTCCATCCCGTCCGTGACCGAATTGTAAAAGCGGGTCATCATATCTTGCTTGTCCTCTAAGTTGCTAGGCGCGTCCGTACCAGGAGCAATGGCGCTCTGTGACAGGAAAGAACGTAGATCTCGGCTGCGGCAGACGTCGGGTAGGAGGAGCAGCTCTCGCAGATATTTCTCTAGAGCAAGACGGCGTTTGTGCAAAAAGTCGCTTTGCAGTTTCATAACCATCCGCCTCCGGGGGAAGTCGAGGTGGCGTACAGAGGGATACTTCTCGCGAAGCTTCTGGTGCAGTTCGAGAAACTCACTGTATCGGCGAGTGACTGCCCAAGATGCAGCAATCATCTGCTCGCCAGCTTTCCGTTGGACTTCGACGACGTATATAGCGAATTCTCGCCCGTCTTCATCCTTGCCGACCATGATAGATTTAATCCTGATCGTGGATCGGCCGTATAAGCTGTTATCGCTCTCTTGCACGACATATTGCTGTCTTTGTAGCTCTTTGCGCCTGATCTCGCGCTGCAAGCTGGCTTTGGACTTCCGTAAAATTCGCAGCTCTGCTGTATTGTTGGTAAGCTCAGCTTTTCGGGTAAGAGACTCTACAACTGCATTCTGTGTAATTAGGCGCTCGATGTCGGTGGTTAGGACTGTTATAGCTTCTGCGAGGCCTAAATCGCCCGGCGCTGCCTCGTGAATCTGATCAGTAACATCCTCCTTATCCTCATCCGGATCATCATGTTCATCAGATAGAAATTTCTCCTCGTCGCCAAATAAGTCGTCATCTGTAAAGACTCCAATACGCGAGGATGTATTTACAAGTCCAAGAGATGCAATGTTCGGCCTGCCGCCTTCTTTCTGTGACGATTCATTAGAGAGAACATCAATTGAGTTCCGTGGAGACCCTTCGGGCTTTCCAAACAAAAGGCTTGTAGCGGGGGAATCCCCGTTGTCGAATAAGGACCCACGCAAGTCGTCAACGTTGGGGGTATCTTCCATGATATCGTTTAGAGCTGCTTCCATTGCCTTGACAATCTGATTATCTGGCGCAACTGGTCCGTCATTATGGTCTCCATCCTGGTCCAGACTCTGTACGGAACCAGCAAGCGCCTCGCTATCCGCATCATCGTCATCAAAAAGTGGCGAATCACCATCACCATCAAGAGACCGGCGAGAATTTGCGAGATCCATAACATTACGACGCTGCATACTCGGTAGGTCAGCAGAGGACTGCGACGCGCGATGCAATGCAATCTTCCTTTGTGGCTGCCGTAATGAGACTCTGGATACCGCCTTGGGCTTTGGCGGAAGTGTTTGAGCCGTATCATTTCTAGGCGGTAAAGCTGGCCTATCTTGGTCGTCGAATGGATTGTGTGACATTGATGCCTTTTTGTTTTTCGAAGCCTCCTGAGAAGTCAGGTACTTATAAAAGAGGTCTGACTTCTTGAATCCATCGAAATATTTGCCCTTCATTTTTTCCAGGGCGCTGGTCTGCGCGAGTAATATAGTTCTGCGAGCAGCATAGTACTGTTCTTGAGAAGCACCCTTCCCAGCCTTTAAAAAGTTCCTAACAGATTGTTTTGATGATTCTGATATGTTCAATTCAGGCTTGGATAAGTATGCTTCATGGATCTGCGCAAGATCTAATCGATCTGCGTCAGTCCATGGAGGTAAATTTGGAGGCACTTCGTCGTCCTCAGTTGGGTCTTCTTCGAGTGGATTCCGGAAGCCATCTACAACGATCCAGAATTGTACAAGAGGCATAACTTTCTGCCTATCCATGTACTCCATGAAATATGATAGTGCCGATGAATCATGCAAGATATCCACTAGCGACGCATTGTTAAGGTCTGAGCTCGGCCCATTATTTGAGGCAAAATTTGGGGTATTATTTCCGTTTGCACTCCAGTTTCCTGACGCCAGGTGGTTCACTCTTTGGTCCAGTATCTTCTTGGCTATTTCCAGCCGGCGGAGGTACACCGAGTCCGCAGTATCATATTGAGAATCCCGCTTCAGCTGACTTGACACTTCACTCCGGAACCGGCGAGCATCTGATAAGTTATTGACCTTGCGAGCGGCACGTATAAACTTCTCGAATTTCCGCTCGTTATCATTCGGAGACAGCCGCGGAAAGGGCAGGGAGCGCTTCTCCTTCGGAGCCGGTGACGCATGCTGATCAAGAGCTGCACGCAGTTTCCTCACCGTCGACCGGTCTTGGAGCATCGATCGGCCATAATTCTCCATGACTTGATTCCAAGTATCGGGATCAGATGCTAGCTGCATCACAGGGAACAGGACGGCGCAGCTCACCAGCTCCTCGATCAGAACTGTCACTACTTTGCTGGATATCAGGCTATCTGGCACCACCTTAGGGATAATTTCCTTTGCCAATGTCCGTAGATGCTCCTGCTGCACAAGCCGTGTATCTGAGTATGCCAGCGACGCTGCTGGGTGTAGCTTCCCGTCTCTGTATTTTGCGGCGATCGCGAGGTCCAACTCTTCTGATTCTGTGACGTTCCGATTGAGGTGCTTTCCACGTACGATCCGCTCCGCATCGTAGAAATCCTTGAAGTGAGCCGTGAGTATCGGCACGAATCGCTCGATCACCACCTCAACTAGGTCTGTTGATAACAACCTGTCCTTGATATCGACCAGTGCATCTCTTATTCCCTTGTCGACCTCGTCGGTGAAGCTTGGATTGCGACTTATGTTCGAGTACCAAGACTTTACAAAGTCTCGCACTATATATTCGAGCAGCTCGTCGAGAGAGGCGGATATGAGGAAGGACTCTGGGTATAATGGTCGCGGGCTGTATGATCGTCGACTTGGGAGCTTAGCAAGCTCCTCCTGCCATGCTTTTGTGCCCAGGAAATCGGGTCCTCGAGGGCGGACAATCCTGCTCCTTGAGCCATAGCTCGAACCCCTCGTCGTCGTCAGGACAATCGTTGCGAGCCCAAGGAGGGTCAGCAGGATGCCAGCCACAAATGCCCAAGCTGTCCAGCGCAAGGACGGTATTAGACTGGTGACCCCTCCCCAGGCGAAGAAAATAGCGATCCCAGCTAGGATCACATCTCTTCTGCTCAGGGCCATAGTCTATGTGGACTATTCGTCGTTTTGTTCGTCATCATATGGGGTAACAGCGGGAGCTCTCGTTATCTGATAGACATGTGCTACTATAGGTGCGGTCCGCTGGTCGCGTAATTATATTGCCGCGCGGGCAAGGTGAGACAAAATAATCCAAACATTATTTATCAGTACAAGCATTCACACGAAACATACGAACAACCAGAAGATGATATTGACTTGACAGTCTTGAAAAGTGAACTATGCTTTGCAATTATGTATTAAGCTGCCTCGGCGGCCGCCTCCACCTCCGAAGGCCACGGTGGGTCCTCCATCCGACGATAACAGGCAACAAACTTCATGCCCTTGTTACGCTCCACCTTCTTGCCCTCCTCCGTCTCAGTTCTCATAATATGAACACACTTATCCGCCTCCTGTTCCTCATCGCCCAACCGTTCAAACGATGGATGCGCATCAAAGTGCTGCACCATCCACTTGTGCAGGTCCTCCACATCGGTGATAGTGTAGATAATCCCCCCTGGCCGCACAGCATATGCGTATTCCGAATTTAACGATAGTGACACAATCCGCGCCTTGTGTTTCCTGGTCTTAAAATGGGGGTCCGGAAAGCAAAGGAAGATTTTCGAAAGTTGTCCCTTCTTGAAGAAGTTGGGGAGGAACTTCATCGTGTTGGCTCGGAGACAGGACGCATTTTGATAGGCGTTGCTATCTGGGTGTTGCGCACGCAGCGCCTTGATGCGCTCATGTACGTATTCTGTTACTTGTGTTCGGATTTCCAGGCCTGTGGTCGTTAGTATGGCAATCCAGCGCAAATGAGTTGAGAGTGAATACCCAATATGAGCTGATCTGGGAAGTGAGGAGCGA
Organism: Pseudogymnoascus sp. VKM F-4281 (FW-2241); assembly: GCA_000750745.1. Taxonomy (NCBI): domain Eukaryota; kingdom Fungi; phylum Ascomycota; class Leotiomycetes; order Thelebolales; family Thelebolaceae; genus Pseudogymnoascus; species Pseudogymnoascus sp. VKM F-4281 (FW-2241). The sequence goes on from JPJV01002506.1 coordinate 45,920, forward strand.
GTGCCACCGTTAAACCGCCAAACCCGCAACCAATATCGGCAATCTCTACATCTTTTGTCAAAGGCCTTGGTTTGTCGCTTGCTTCGGTATCCTCCATGGTCTCGTTATCCGCGTCTTTTGCTGGTGAGGGCGCAACATATGCGGGGTAGTAGGACGACCAGTCCATTGCTGCTGGGCTAACTGGGCTGCACAATATTAGACACGGCCAAAATATAGGCATATCAGACTACCCACTATGTTAATTGATGGTCTGAGAACGGATTCGCATGCGCCCTCTGCCTGTAGAATTTCTTCTTAGGAAGCTCCGTACCGCCCTCATCTCGCTGAGCGGCGCGGTACTCTTCTCTCTTTTGCTTCTTCCCGGCTGCACCTGCCATAATGCTTGATGTAGAATATGGGTCGCCTGGTACAAATGAGTTACGTTGTTGGTAGACAGGGTAATGGCGCAAAGATAGTGAGACCTGGCGGCTTGCGACTCCAAAGATTATTCACGTTATCGGCCATCTTTATCTTAGCGCCGTCTTTCGCTGACACGCATGACGACGGCTATGGACCCCTGTACCCGTCAAGGTCGTGCTGTACTCTAACTTTCACTCCGCCCCAGGCAAGAGCTGATCAGCGCAAGGTGGTAGACCTTCCTTTTGTAACATCCCATCCACTGATCAGTTCTGCGCCAAGCTTCTCATCTTCTGTGGAGGAGTCTCATCTGAGCAGACGACGATAGTGGTGCCTATACTTTGAATCCGATCAACTGCGAATACCGAAGAGGAACTGCGATCGCTCGTGTGCACATATCCGCAAGCTCGAGACCATGTCGTGGTCATCTATTCTCCCCAGCAGCCTGGAGTACATAGAGGTCTGGATCACTCGATTATTTGTAAGTCAATATTTATTCATACCCCTACTGAAATACCTGCTTGGGCCGACGTCTGACTTTATCACAGCTTATTCTGGGCGGCTTAGTGCTGGGACCATGGCTCCTACTCGTAGTCTACGACTTCTTCGTTTACATCTCCCGGATAGTCACATATGAGATTCCCTTCATTGGTGGAAGAGCGCGGAATCGTCCCAGGCCACGAGCACCGAGCCTGAGTGAGCGACCGAGCGGAGAGCCTCGCGAATTCAGAATGTCGGTACCGGCGATATCCATACCACCAGAAGCAGGGCAACAAGACGAACAAGGCGGAGCAGAGAGCACGCAAAGACTTCGAGAAGGCCTCAACCGGAGGAGAAGGCCTGAAAATTCTGCAACGGATGAATAACTGTCTACTTCGCGTCTATCATATTCATAGCTGAGCAACGACCTTCAGCAGATCTCCCACGACACCCATGGCGGTTACCTCGCCTCCCGCGCCACTGCCCTGGACAATAAGAGGGCTGGCACTATATCTCTTTGTGTGGAAGCTTATGATGTTATCACTTCCCTTTAGCGCCGCAATCGGGTGCGACTTGTCGAACATTTCCAGCCCGACCTTGACCTCGCCCTTAGCCACATCGATACTCCCCACGAATCTAACGACCTTTCCTTGCGCCTGGGCAGCCAGCTTCACCTCTTCCATCTGCGAGTCAAACTCGGGCAGTCGCTGCATAAACTCGTCGCCGCTGGTGCAGCTCTCGAGCTCCTTGGGGATCAAGCTCTGCACTGGGAAGGAGGTGGGGGACTCAATCTTCAACCCCACAAGTCTCGCCAGGATTGTCAGCTTCCTCGCAACATCCAGACCGTTCAAGTCATCTCTTGGATCCGGCTCAGTGTACCCAAGCTCCTTGGCCTTCTTGACCTCAGCAGCCCACTTCCCGCCCTCGCCCTCCGTCGGCGCAAACGAGTTGAACAAGAACGACATGGTCCCGCTGAAGACGCCCTCGATCTTGGTAACCTCATCCCCCGTCTCCACCAAATCCTTCACCGTAGAGATAACAGGAAGTCCCGCCCCCACAGAACTCTCATGATAAACCTTTGCCCCCGACTTGGCCGCCGCCCCAAAGATAGCCTCCCACAACGCATACGACCCCGAGAAGGCCTTCTTATTCGGCGTCACGACACTGATCCCCTTAGCCAGGAACTCGGGATACTGCTCCGCCACACTCTCCGCACTGGTATTATCAACCACCACCGCCTTCCCTGGCGCCGCAGCGAGGTACTCAATCAGCTTGGCCGTCGAGAGGACGCCCTGCGTCGAGGCTGCCACGGCAGCGGCGCTCGTGTCGAGCGACAGTGCCGCGTAGTCTGCGCTGTAGATGTTGGTTGTGCTGCGCGACATGTAGACGACGGATAGGGCTGGGTTGCGCGGGTTCTGTGCCAGTCGCTCCGTGACGCCCTTGAGTTGCGAGAGGAAGCATTTTCCTACCCCGCCCACGCCTGCGGATGTCAGTGTCAGGGTTGCTCGAGCTGAGCTCGGGGGGGTTGCAGATTACATACCGATGATACCAATGAAGATAGTTTTCTGAGCAGCAGCCATTTTGACGTGATTTGTTATGATTTGAGTGTTCCTTTTAATTGTAATTGTAGCTGGCTTTTGTTTTTGTTTTTGTTTTGTATCCCAAGAATCCTTGGAAGAGTAGAGCGGGATTGCGTGAATCGGAGGCGTGGTGCCAATGGTGGGGGTTTGGCTTGCTGGTGGGGGGACGGAGGGGTGCCGCTAAACTGGATTTGGTGCGAGTTCTGCCACCGCCGTGGGATAGGCTGGTAAGCTGGGTTATCGAAACCGCGCGGGTGCTACGTCGAGAAATACCGTCTGTATCTGTTTTAATAGCTTGCACGACGTCTGTTTTGCAATTCACCTCCGATTCACCCAGACAGTCTCGCAGATGTCGACATAACCCAATACCTCTCCTTCACCCCTTCCGTTCCCAAAAAGTCACACCAGCAACAACAACAACACCGCGCCAGTCTCTCGGGTCTACACCCACGACACTCACCTCACCACCAACGAAACCGAAAAAACAAAGCATACGAAACCATGTCCTCCCACCTCTCCAAAACAGACACGCACCTCTACCGCCCCTC
>JPJV01002507.1:0-41757 GCA_000750745.1 Pseudogymnoascus sp. VKM F-4281 (FW-2241)
AGGAATCAATTACGATCGAATAAGGGTTATTATGTAGGGTGGTAGTAGTGTAGTAGTTGTAATAGTCACATTATGGTGTTTTCGTGCGCCGCTCGCTTGGGTGCGCCGCTCGCATGTGAAATACGTTAAAGGTACTTTGCGCCCATACCGCGCCAGTATGCCAAGAACCCGTTTTAAGACTCAACTCAAGACCACGGATGCCCAAAGCGACTCGTAGGCTGGTCTGGGGTCGGTCCGACGGGTTAGGTCCCCCATGACGCACCCCAGGTGAATGTTAAATCTATTCAAAAACTTTAGTCTTAGTAGTGATGTTTAGGCAGCTCTGATCTTTCAGCGATGCGTTCTTTCTGTTACGTCATCAACACAATCGTTAGGCTAATCTCCAACGAAAAATCCTAAATGAAGATTTATGTGGTAACTTGAGGTGTACCTTCCTCTTCAATGATGTCCTGGTTCTAAAAGAAGGTCACTGAACTGGAGAGCCTAGCCTGGGATCTGGTAGTCAGCAAAGAATGACAGCATCAGCCGCCTCGATGAAGGAGTCACGGCTGGGACTGCTATCGCCGTTTCGCTTTGCCGCAGGAACAGCATTCCTTGTCGCTCTGCAGCAATGGCCGCGACGATGGCTGCTTTCTGGTGCCCCAGTTCTTCAATTTTTTATTCTCCATGGGAACTCTCGCGGCGATCGCATCCTCCCATTAACTGGTCTATGGTCGATGTTTACAACATTGCATCTCATCTACGCCATTGCCTCAACGTCATGGCTTCTGTACTGGGTTTTTGCCGTGCTTTGCTACCTGAGCATTTTTTTCACGTGTCTTTTTCAGTACGAGATCGTTGGGAACTTTGTAAGGAAGAAATTGAGGTTTTTGTTGAAGCAACTACATTTCATCGATGATAAGATCGCATTCTTCCATATCCCAGCTTTAGAGATTGACACGGATGTTGATGGGCTCATGGTTTTGAGAGGGATCACATTCTCACTTTCAACCCTGAGTTTCACCGTTCACGGTGTAGAGGTTGGGATTAAGCTGTCTGATGATATGGAGTTAGCCATCCAAACAGAGAAGGTCACTGTCGCTCTTTTTAGGAGGATTGACATCGGAGACTGCTTTGCGAATGTGAAAGGTGGTCAATACGAAATGACTTTTGGAAGCATACCAGGGGATACACAAGATTATAATGGAGATGCCGTTTTCGTCAAGGACACGCCTCTACTCAAAGCTGCATCTCGAAAAGGGAGTTTGAGAGGGCGTTCCACAGCTAAAATGACTAAGGAATTTACTAACGACAATGCACCGGATGATGCATCTATTGGATCTGGCCTCGAGTCTATGGAGAAGTTTCCTCTTGACAACGAAGAAGCTGCAGGGCGCTACCGTAGCGCTCTTAGATTTATTGAGGAGACAAGCTCAATTCAGGAATCTCGGGCAAATGTCCACCAACTGAGCAAAACCACGAAAGGGTATACTGAAAAGAATTGCGGCAATATTGACGCAAATGCTCTTCGGGCAGCCATTTGTTCGGAGCTTCACCAAAAGCCATCTGTTCCCCACCCGCCGAGGAGGTCTATCAAGGTCACAACATTACAAAATGGTCTTCCACCACCCGTTAGGAAACTCTTGCATAGACTACCTATACTTTTACGTCTTCTCTTGAATCTTTTAAGTTACTTTCATCCCGTTAAAATTTCGTCCATCACCGGAACCGCCTCGGGGAGATGGATTAATGCGATGCTCGAAAAGGAGATATTCAAAGACTACTGGGAAAATGATACCGAAATTAGACACCTCAAGGAACGCATTTCCCTCTGGCTCACTGATGCAAATTTTGCTGTCGAACTCGGCGGCATCACCGGGTTGGCACAAGTCCCCATCATGTCGTCGTATGACATTATATGTCAGCTGGACTTTGAAGACGTGATGGCCTACCGCACATTACCAAGGGAGGCGAATATGAATCGAGTCATCCAGATCGGAGGTGCAGATGCCACGTTCACCGTTCCATCGTTCTTACTTCCACACCACGAGCATATTCTACCGCCGATTTCATCAAATAAAGACAAGCATGACTTAAAAACTAATATCAACGACGCAAGCAGTAAGCCTAAAAAGGTTCAAGGAGAGTACGATCTCGAACAAGCCCACAGAGATGAGGCGAATGTTAAGCTTTCCGCGCATGTCCGTTTACCTGCTGTTTTTGATCAAGAGCTCCTCGACTGCGTTGCAGCGCTGGTGAAGGTTACCAAGGTAATTGAATTCGAAACTGAGCCTAGTGCGATGGAGAACGAGGTGTCAGGGGTGAAAGATTTCACAAAAGCTCTAAATAAGACTGCGAAAGAGGGTATTAAAAAGGCAATAGTTAGCGGAGTGGTTAACGATCGATGGATAGCAAAGCTAGTGGGGAAGATTACAAAGAAGTTAGAGACCGCCCACGGAGACGTAGGTTATTCGACTGATATCCCTGTAGCACTGGAAAACTATAGGAAACCATACCTAGAAACAGAGGGAGACAAGTTATTGCCATAGAAGAACTTAGCTTGTAGTGGCGCTCAGGCTACTAAATAGCTTTGGCGCTGGTTTATGCCACTCTATTACCTGTAACACCACCGAAATCTCGACAAGTTTTGCCACTCTTGCTCATGTGAACTTGGGCTGCTTTTTCACAGGGTTTGCTCAGGCCCGGCTGGGATGCGCTCAGATGTACTTAGGTGTGCTCTCTTAAATCATAGCAACGCGTTAGTACCAATACTAAATGAGGTGGTAAATGACATAGAAGGACAATTAGACAGTTGTAATAGCTGAAAAGGGCGTTGGGGATAATTAGTCACTAAGCCCACAAGTGAATTATCAATGGGCTCATGTATTATAGTTGAGCCAAACCGCTCTCGGAGAGCAAGTCGGCTTGAATATTCCGGCTTTAGACGTAATCACTTCAAAACATCTACGTAGGATTGATTGTACGCAACTATAGGTACAGAAGATAGAAGGACTTACACCTGTAAGTGCTTTACACTATTATACCACATCGCATCCGACACAGATGTCTCAAAAGCATCTTTGATTACCTGACTAGTAAGGTTCACATTGCGTCTTACATGTATTTAGTTTAGGCGAAAACAGGATTAATTATAATGGTAAGCTGATTGTAAGCCGGTCTCCAAAAATCCTAAATCTTCTTGACAGGTCGATAGCCTTGAATCCGTCCTCATAAAATGTCACCCCCACGCCCAACCCTTGCTATCCCTTTGTATATCCTTAGAGTGCCTCACATGTCACGACAAGCCCCACTTCAATCACGACTTCAATCACGACATCAATCCATTCGGGAATATCGGCATATCTTTTCCCAACGCTGTTATCATTTTGGTGTGCGGGGTAAGGGAGCAATTTAGATAGGGGTAGTTTTAAGATGTAATCTTTTTTTGGGGGCATTTATTATGATTTAATTCCCCTATGGGTTGACTCCTGGAATAAGCGTTTCTGAGTGGTCTTGTGGCCAACTGATATCGTATATTCACATTGTCATGTAATCTAGAAGCTAGCTTCTAGATTACTGAACTAATCAATAACATGGCTTCTTTAGATCTAGAGAAACATGTTGTTCAAAGCCCACCGCAGCCAGATCCAAATGGAATTGATGAGATATCAACAGCAATCAAACATCGAGATGATAACTATGAACTCTACAAAGCCTCGCGAGATCTCGAAACCGATCCTGCAGAAGTCAAACGAGTTCTTCGAAAAGTCGACTACAGAATCGTTCCAATTCTAGTCATAACATACATGCTGCAATACCTCGACAAAAATTCGATCAACTTTGCTAGTGTCTACGGCCTCAAAGATGGAACCAATTTAAAGGGACAAGACTACGCCTGGCTCGGTAACTTACTGCTCTCCGCTCCTCACTAAGCCCTGAACTCACAATATTAAAGGCTCAATATTCTACTTTGGCTACCTGTTCTCCCAATTCCCCTCCGGTTACCTCCTCCAGCGTCTCCCAATTGGAAAATTCCTATCTATTGCCACAATATGTTGGGGAATAATCCTCATCACTACGCCCGCCTGCACAAGCTTCGCCGGTATGGCAACTAACCGTTTCCTTCTTGGCGCGCTCGAAGCAACCGTTAATCCAGGTTTCTTGCTCATGATGAGCATTTGGTATACATCAGCAGAGCAACCGCTTCGCCTAGAAATATACTACTCCACAAATGGTGTGGCGACCATGTTTGGCGGTCTGATCGGGTACGCTGTCGGCCATATCAAAAGTGGGCTGCAGAGATGGATGTACGTATTCCTAATATTCGGTTCTATATCGATCGTATGGGGCGTTGTTTCCCTCATCGTCCTCCCGGATCTACCAAGCACAGCAAAATTTCTCACAGAGCGCGAGCGTCTCATTGCCGTTAATCGCGTCGCAGCGAATCGTCAGGGGGTCAAGAACCACCATTTCTCGCGCCACCAAGCCATCCAGACTTTCCAGGATCCGAAAACGTACATTTTGTTTATTATGGCTGTCGGCGCACAAGTCCCTAATTCCGCTCTTACATCTTTTACAAGTATTGTTGTTGGCTCGTTCGGTTTCGATACACTCGGGACACAATATCTTCAAATCCCCGGCGGAGCCATCCAGTTTATAGCGTTGATTAGTGGTGGATATATCTGTACACGGTGGCCGACCAACACCCGCTGTGCGACAATGGTTGTCGCAAACACGATCTGCATCATTGGCGCCGGCCTATTAGTAGGACTTCCAAGTGATAATAAATGGGGACGTTTAGTTTCGCTGTGGCTGTGCTACTTCCAGAGCCTTGGGTTTAGCCTTAGCCTCACAATGGTGAGTAGTAACGTGGCTGGATATACAAAAAAGCAGCTTACAGGAGCTATCCTGTTTACTGGATATTGTATTGGGAATATCATCGGTCCACAGACATTTATCGACGCTGAAAAACGTTGGTCCTCCTATGCACGCCCTCCCCTTAATAATCATCGGCTGACATACACCCCTAGCCGGATACCATAGCGCCTACATAGCGATGCTCGTCGGGTACAGTATCAAACTCTCAATGGTATTTCTATTGTACGCATATATGTATACCAGCAATAAGAAGCGGGACCGGGAGCAGGCGGAGCGGGGGGCGACGAGTGAGGATGAGGAAAGGGAAGCTATCGAAAAAGGGATGTTGGATGTTACCGAGTTGGACAATAGGGGATTTAGGTATATTTTGTAAGGCATGAGTGGAAAAGGGGGGTATATAGACGGAAGTTAGGAAGTAATTATTTTACTCTGAAGTGTTTTGAGGAACTAACTTATACCGTTTCGCAAGCTTTCTTGAAATCTTCCCGTCGCTCAGCGGGCTGAAAATTAGGAGATGATATCCATTATTAACCTCGCCGCCAGAGCATGTCTGATACATCTGACTTTTGAAAGCCGCAATGTCGATCTTTGCTAAGATGCTGTAGAGCTCGAAGTAGTTGTTTTCGAAGTCAGTGACGACTTGGGGGCATATTCGGAGCATAGGCGCCTGGGTAAAATACTGAGATTGGCACGGCGCAGGGACTGGTGTCAGAGTGTTTGGCTAGTATGGCTGTACTGACTCCCAACTGGATGGGTTCTCGTTGGGTTGGGAGAGTTACATTCTCAGCAGTTGAGAGGGTGCCTATCATAGTTACGGCTTGGACGGCGAAGTATGTTAATGCTTGCATGTCGATGTAAATTACTTTCTCATCTCGGAAATAAAATCAACTTGGGAACCTCCCTGCATCTTCTAAATAGATTCCAGATACGTGGCTTCGCATCCTAGATTCGAAGTCCGGGATAGTCTCGAGAGCAGTGAAAGCTTCTTGGCATTCGAGGGATACCAGTATTTCCCTTCCTTGGCGTGGGGAATGTCAGAACTCAAAATCCTCCCGGGTTGGAGCTGAGTAATGACGGCTAGGCTGAGTACCTTTCAAAAACCACCCCATCTTCAATTAAATCAACCAAAACCAACCCATGAAACACAATCTCACACACCATGCCACGACCTCGCACCCACGACTCTGAGAATTGCTGGAGCGGAGTTACCGACCCTAAGAAGCGGAAACAAATCCAGGACCGCCTGGCGCAGCGCGCGCGTCGTGGGTTCCACCCCGCATAGCCGCTACCCAACACTAACGCAGTCAGGGCAACGACTCGCCGCGCAGCACCGTGATGCCAGCTCCAAGACCACCAGTGGCAGTATCGTCACGGTTGCGCAAGATAAAAGTAACCCCATAGTGGCAGCGCGTCACATCCCACACGCCGGCGCCTTGGAGCTGGCCTTCTCGATCCCTCACTCCCCCTCTACGCTGAGCGCGCGCGTCGTAATCCCCCCAACACCCGCCCCAGTCCTAGACCTCGCGCCAGATCTGCACCTCGACATACCACTCACCGTCTATGCGGCGCTCTTTACTAACGGTCTCATCCTATCCCTCCCTTGCGCCCACGCTTCCCCGCTCCCTTCGACCTCCCCGCCTTGCCCAGACGCACCCCCGGATTTGCAGCCAACGGCGTTGCAGTTGTCAACACCGCACCCGCGGTGGATTGATCGGTTCCCATTTCCACGGATGCGGGATAATTTTATTTTGCTGACAGTGGGGGAAGAAGGGCGTGTCGGAATGGGAGTGCTGGACCAGGAGGCGCTTGTGGGGGATCTGTTTTGCATGGAGAGTTTTGTGATTAGGGTAGGTGGGAAGGCGTGGGAAGGCGCGGATTGGAAGGTGGTCAGAGGATTTGAAGAGAGATGGGGGTGGTTGTTTTGTTAAGTTGATGTTTATTGGGAGTGTTGGATTGGTGGGTGGCTAAGACTGATTATGTTTTTCTTCTCTCGATTTCTGTTCCCAAATCCACCACCCCTCTTTCTACACACGGCAACGACAACGTACGAGCCGCGGTATTGACTTGATCGCCTCACACACTAACAGCTTCAATTGCTTTCACGATCCCCACCGCCGTTTCCTGGGGCACACTCACATTGGGACAATGCCCCGCGTCAAGTTTGACTACATGCACGCTCCCCTCCCCTCCTCTCTCGCTCTCCAGAAATGAGATTGTCGCCTGTTGCATATCCGGAGATATGACGAGGTCTTTTTCGCAGAAGATGAACGACGTGGGGATGTGGCGGTACGCCGGATATGTGAGCTTGCCGCTGAAGCTAGATAGTGAGTGCGTCGTCAGCTTCTTTGCCCATTCGAGAGCAAGGTCGGCTGGCAGATCGGAGAAGGTATAGGGGGCCATTACGGCTGGGTCGACTGTCATGTATTCACCCTGTCCAATACTAGTCAGCATGTAGTTTTCGTGCTGGGAAGTCTATGATACCAGCAGGGGCCTGGGTTTCAGAAGCATAGGGACACAAACCTCAATGGTGATTGCTTCAGACACCTCCCCCATGGTCGATATCAGCGAACCCCCGACGGGAGGCACAATAGAAGTCAAATACACCAGTCTTATCACCCCTCCTTTTTTCCCCTCCGCCTCACGATCCGACTTTGCAAGGCCCTTGGCCGCTTCGGTCCCGGGTACTCCGCCGTAGGAGTGCGTGAGAATCACGATATCACGGCCTTCATCTGCAAGCGATTCAGCGAGACCATGGAAGTGTGCTGCATCGTCGGCCATGGAGGCGGCGGGGGCAGGGGGAAGCCTGCTGGCAGAGGGGAGGTCAGAGACAAAGGTGGGGTAGGAGAGCGCAACTAAGGCATTGACGAGGGAGTCGTAGCTAGAGGCGGCCGAAAAGGAGCCGGGAACTATGAGGATGGTTGGATTGGTGGTGGTGGCGGACATTGTGGCGGTTTGAATGTGAGAGTGTGGGTTGGGTAGGATGAAGCCTTGCTACTATAGATTGACTAGAGACAGGTCGTAGTCTTTCCGGGTAGGAAGTTGGATCGATTCGTATACTCGGGAGGTAGACTGTGTTGTATACAGTGGGAATTTGCGCGGTCTTTATATATCCCAGAATCAAATATCTTTCCCTCTATTCTGTATTATCAATCACTGTCCACACCTATTCTTCCTATAACTGTGGTATGTCTGCCGAGGCATCTCAGCCCCGCAATTCTCACTCATTGGCAATGTGACCTATCATCACCATCATCACATCATCACCATCATCACCCACTCCACATCCCCAAATTTCTCTGTTAAATAACCACCTTGAACACGCGTGAAATGTCACTTTGATGGCCCCCATCGGAGGTATCGGAACTCTACATGCCGAAAGTCAGAATACAGCCGCATTATCATAAAGGGCGCTAGCGAATGTCAGAATTCTGACATTAGATGAATCCTTCCAAGTCAGGCTTGCAAGTTTTAACCTACCATCCTACGGATGTGGGTTTGGGTCTGACGTGATGGTGGATGATGCTTATAAATTGATGGGTTGGTCAGCATGTTGGCAATAGCGATTGTACTCGTAGTGAAATATCCTGCTGCTAGGTTGAGGGCTTCTTGGATGTCTTTCTTTCTCTGATTGTCTGAGCATTGGCACGCATCTACTAGAAAAGCTCAGAATCAAATTTAGCTATTCCCGCAAAATAATATTACAGCACGACGCGGCATGTCTTATCGATTGCCTCGCTGATTTCAAAGCTTTTGGTGGAAAGAATGGCTGGCCCGATAGGCGAGCACCTGGGGCGGTTTGGGCATTGGGACAGAGACTTTGGGGCATCGAAATGGTTCCTGGAAAACCGCATGACCGCTTGTCTGGGAGATTTATCTGAGTCTTTAATCTTTAACTCTTTTGTAGGGGCAGCAATGCAGATATCATTTTGCTTCTCACATTGCCCGCATGGCTGGTCCTCGTCGCAAATTCGCCCACCGTTAGCGGTTGAGTATCACCGGCGGACAAACTGGATCAAACCTTAACCTTGGGCGTCTTGCAGTTACTACATCCAAATTTTGACATAACATCGACCTTCCTTTGCGGCATCGGCTGGTTATTTAATCCAATCCATGGCCCGATGTGTAAACAGTTCCTTGCGGTTTGTCAACTAGGAAGCAACTGAAATGGGCCTCCTGTGGGCCATCCTTTTCCCGATCAGTTTTATGAGAGAAGTTTCTTGGCCAAAATCCATATCGATATGGCAATGCTCTTGGTAACTACACCTGCCCATTATGGAGTCGTCTGAGTCTAACCACACAACGAATACAATTCGTATTTCCGATCGGGAAATTATACGGGGATCGAGACTGCCAAGCCTGCTGAGTCATGATTTTTGGGGTACTCTTCTTCTCTCACCTGCATTTATTGATAAAAACACCCTTTCGAACTGTCCGGAAGAAATAACATTCATGTCGACAAGCTAGACATACTGACATGAAGGCAACAGCCACTCAACACTGTTGTCTTGTAGTATCATGTGCTAACATTTTCTGGCAAGGCGATAAGAAGCTGCCGCGGATCATATTCGCAAGTCTCATCACATTTGACCTCTTACTACTACGATATACTAGTCAGCCGTCAAGTCCAAAACCCCCTTTTTCATATGACAACTGCCGAGCGCGGCTGCTGTTTTTACCCATTGACGGCCGTCCATTTATACTAAGCCCAATGCTTAGCTATAACACCCCCTCACAATGATTATTGAAGGTTAACAACCAAAACAGGGCTCCATAGGCCTACGTGTTTCTACGGGCATATGGAGGACGCAAATTGAGTAGGTGGGGTATGCAGTTACCGTTCTAACGCAATGTCGTGTATAGGCAGATATGGTGAGTGAGCAAACAGAGTGAGGATCGACAGGTGGGTGAACGTCTCGGTTTAAGTACTCCAACTTTCTATCCATTAATTGAACTAAGCGTGGGGAATCACTTTTATCCGTTGATCAATGGGAGGTCACAACGTGGGGCCCCGCATAATATATATCTGACACCACGGAGGATCTAACTCTCAAACCCGTTTAAACTCGTCATGCCCATCATAAATCTCAAGCTCTTGAGTAGCAGATCTACAGAGGCGTAACTGCCTAATCTAAGTGCCTCTTTTACCCCATGGTAATCCGCTCCACAAAGCTTAGCCACCATGAAGCCGCTTCCGCCGGACCGTTGACAGCGACTCTTTAAATGGAAGCTCCCTTCTCTTGTCTGCGATCACCACCGCATCATCCGCAGATCAGTCTTCCTCCAATAGAATAGCAAAAACAAAGGACCCAACATGCGCTTCTCCCTGACCACCCTCGCCGTGTCGGCGACCCTAGCCAGCCTCGCCAGCGCCCTCTCCTCTACCCTGGAGCAAGTCACAGCTTTCACCGATGGACCAACTAACGCCGGCATGTACGTTTACGTGCCGACCGGCGTGACCGCGCCGGCGCCCATCATTGTGGCAATCCACTACTGCACCGGTACTGCCGACGCCTACTTCGGCGGCACCCAATACGCCACACTGGCCGATACCCACGGCTTCATGGTGATCTACCCTGACGCACCCGCCTCCGGCGGCTGCTGGGACGTCGCCTCGACCGAATCGCTCACCCACGAGGGCGGCGGCGACAGCTTGACCATCGTCAACATGGTCAAGTACGCCGTTGCCAACCTCGGCGGCGACGCAGACCGCGTGTACGTCACTGGCTCCAGCTCAGGCGCCATGATGACCAATGTCCTCGCTGGCGCGTACCCAGACGTCTTCAAGGCCGGCTCCTCCTACTCGGGCGTCCCCGATGGATGCTTCTACGTCGAAGGCGCGCAGCCAGGCCAGGATACCCCGGGCTGGAACAGCGAGTGCTCGGGCGGCACCTTGACCAAGTCGGCGCAGGAGTGGGGTGATCAGGTCCGCAGCTACTACCCAAGCTACACTGGGTCGTACCCCAAGATGTTGATGTAGGTTCCCTCTTTCTTTGCCTTCTCGGGATTTGTGCGGCAGGGCTAATTATACTTGTAGCTGGCACGGAACTGAAGACAGCACCCTCTCGTATAACAACTACGCGGAAGCGCTGAAGCAGTGGTCGAATGTTCTGGGTGTTACGGAGACGGAGACGAACGAGAACACCCCAGATTCGGGCTACACGCAGTCGGTGTACGGCACCACGCTGGTTGGGTACTCTGGCCAGGGAGTTGGGCACACCGTCCCGGTGCATGAGGCGATTGACCTTGCATGGTTTGGCATTGCTTAGATTGGGGTGATGGAGTCAAGAAGCCATCTGTAAAAATGTATATAGGGTATATATTGACACATAAGATCAAGCAACCATAGACAACCTATAAACTGTCTCACATAACAAAGTCAACTTGCTTGTTTTCTCGAGGTCTGCTTAACACATTGCGCCGTCGGTTACTTTTTAAGTGGAATCGACCCTTTTGAAGTATATATATACGCAAAAACACTGCAATGACCATTCCTATTTATAGAGATTTGCGCAAATCCGTTGAGTTTTGTTTAGCTTGCAGGGAGTTCGGTTTGCAAAGGTGTTTAGCTTGCAGAGAGTTAGGCTTTACAAAAGCGTTTGGCTTGCAAAGAGATCGGCTTGCAAAGGTGCCTTTAGCGTATTAGACTTTTAGACTCGCAAAGCACTCGGCATAACGAATCTAACGGCATTAAAGTCGATTGCCCTAAAGCTCGATGGCTTTAAAACTCGATGGCGTCAAAACCCAACTTAATTACATTTATTTAGGATTTTCCTCTGCGATTACCTTTCGCCTTGCAGGATACGTTTGATCGTCTTTCAGCCCGCTTATGTAACATAGACAGTTGTCAGCCTCGCCAAGAGACAGCCTCGCCCCACGTAGAAAATTATAATTTTGAGTCAACAACGCGTCATTGGATCCCGATGCGATACTGTCAGAACCCCGCCCCTTAGTTTTCTTGAAGTTATTGGATAGTGACAGTTCAGGACAAAAGATGATCACTGCCGCGCCTGATTCTGCCCTTCGATTTTGTGAAGCTGGCATTGTACCCTAGATGCTCAACCTCTGGCTGCGTAGGAACCCTCTTTTAAATTCATCTAGGATATATTCTCTCCCAAGGGCACAACTCACATATTCTCGTCGCCATCACGGCGTAACGCATCCTCTCGCCACCATGGATCAACCGCACCAAACCGAGCCTGCCATTAACGGAAGCTCAATAAACCTTGCACTGAAAGAACCAAGTGTCAAACCAGAGGGGTGTGGAGAGACAAAGGTTCTCAAGGTTGGCCCGCATGAATTCGGGAAGTTTCAAGAGACGGCCGACATAAGGTCAATTCTCAAAACATGGATAGTGGATAACAACAACTCGGAGACCATGCGGCACATTGAGACTGCGGCAAAGGCTATACGTGATGGTGATTATCCAGTTGCCTTCCCAACGGAAACGGTGTATGGACTGGGCGCAAACGCAAGAGACAGCAGAGCAGTTCAAGGGATATTCAAAGCGAAGGGTAGGCCGTCAGATAATCCTCTGATTGTCCATATATCCGACCTCGACATGTACACAGAGATGGTTAAGGGCCTGACAATGTCACAAGAGACGAGCCTTTATGTAGCTCGCTACAACGAGCTGATAAATAAGTTCTGGCCTGGCCCGCTCACTCTACTTTTCCCGAAACCGCCCAATTACCTCGCCCCCGAAGTCACTGCTGGGCTTGACACCGTTGGTATACGTATGCCTGATTCTGCCCTTGCGCGGACTCTGATCAAGTTGTCCGGTGTCCCGGTCGCAGCTCCGTCAGCAAACTCGTCGACTAAACCTTCGCCGACTACTGCAAAGCACGTATTCCACGATTTGAATGGGAAGATCCAGTATATCTTGGACGGTGGGCCTTGCAACATCGGCCTTGAGAGCACAGTTGTTGACGGACTTCGAGATCCGCCTCTTATCCTTCGTCCCGGAGGGGTCAGCATCGACGATATCAGGGAATGTCCCGGGTGGGGGGACGTGCAAAAGGGCTATAAAGATGAGAGCGAAACTGGAGGGGCTGCACCCCGTGCGCCAGGTATGAAGTATAAACATTATAGCCCAAACGCCACCGTTATATTGTGCGAGAATGGGTTTACCCCAACTCCACAATCAACACCCGGAATGAAGTTTCTCAACCTCGACCGTAGGTTGAGAACCCATACAGGACAGAAGTCGGGTGAAACTGAAATCGTTCCGGAGTCCCCGCCCACTAATCTCAACGTTGGCATACTACGTACCAAGCACTGGGATAAATGGCTAGGTTGGGAGAGAAATTCGAGTGGGGAATCCATGAAAGTTTTAGAGCCCTGTAAGAAAGAGACAGCCATAACCAGCAGTTTCGCGGAATTGGAATATTCTACAGCCAAGCTTTTCAACTGCGATGGTGCAGATTCATTCTGTATCCAAGTTGTTGATGTTCATCTCGGCCGCAATACCGAAGCGATAGCAAGTGGATTGTTTGCCGCGCTTAGGGAGATGGACAAGCGCGACGTGGATGTTATCTTCGTTGAAGGGATCGAAGAAGATGGCGGTGGTGTCGCGGCAGCGGTTATGAACCGGGCAAGGAAGGCTGCGTCGGAGCGATGGGGACAAAGTGATGACGGAATAACGAAACATATTCACTGATTTGGATATAATTGAGGTTGTCTGCATGGCCCTAACAGAGGATACGGCGTTGGTTACACGCGGCTCATATCTTGTATATAGGAAGCCTCTTTTGCACCCATGGGTGCCGGCGCTTTGAATGTTCTTAGATGATATCACCCCTCAAATATAATTGAGAGCCGAGTTTACGTGATTGCAGTGTCATCAGCTGTCTTGAACTTAGGCCTGTCGACGTTTAAAATCATTCTCGGATAACGGCGGACACTGAGCAAAATCAACCATCATCAAGTTTCACACCAATCGGCGACTTTTAAATTTCGCCATCAAAGATACGGTATCGAGTCTTCAATTCCACCAAAACGCCCCTATTTTCCAGTCTGGCTCCATCATCGTGAAAGAGCGCTCATGCGTTATCGTCTATGGCACACTCCATGCTGCAATACGGCCACTTATGCCGAGGTCCACCTTACATCTGAAATCACATTCGCACCTTGACACCCATCACAGGCCTTGCCTTAACCAATCCCCAAGCTTCGCCTTTCCGAATTGTGCCAGGTTGTTCATGCCTTGCTCGCTAAGATCAATGCCCTTCAACTGCGCGACGTCTTGCGCCGGCGCCCTGCTGACACGGGTTGTTATGATAAGGGGATCGGTCTCGAGGATAATTCCGTCGTCAACGATCTCGTCGATCGCGAGCGACACTAGGTCGTAGTTCTCGATAATCGTGCGCTTGTCGACGGATTGCCTGCAGGGGTTAGTCACAGACATACGACAGGTGAGTGCGGATTCATACTTGAATAGCAAGTGTAGTGAGTCGCGGAGGGCCAAGACGACATTGTAGAGCATGATCTCGTTTTCCTCCATTCCTCCCACTACGTACATCATAATGTCCGACTCGCACTTGTACAGGACTATTCGGTTGTCGTATAATATGATGTCGGCTGTCTGCTTAGCTGTCTTCTCCAAGAGGCCCTTCTCGAATGTTTTTTGAGCCTTAACATCGGGATATGGATTGGTCGACGGCGACGTAGCTATGATAGAGTTAGAAAACATTAAACAAAATGTTTATAGGACTCTTTGGAGGGCAGTCTATAGGATCACGCACATTGGCCATGTGAAGATGCGGTGTGATGAGGGGCATTGAAGTACTTGGCGAAGATGCGGTTTCCGTCCTCTGTCCCGAGGATGATTATCGCCTGGACAGAAAAGAGAGACATATTGGGCGCCATCGTGTTAGAGATTGTGCAAAGCCTGAAGTAAAAAAAAGGGCGAGGGAGGCGTCTTAGGAGCTGGCAGCTTGATCTTGCGGCTCTTTGGCAGTGAGGCCGTGTTTCTGTAATCTGGCACCGCCAAAGGCACGCTAAACTACAAATGGATGAACCACCACAGTCTCGTTTGGGGAGCGCTAATGCGAGCTCTCTACGCGTCCAAACGCGACTCTTTTCGCGACGCGTCTTATTTCCCCCCATCGCTCCTGGGCCTCGACTCCAGTCCATCTCCAAACATCAACACACGACGCTTTTTATTGACAACAGCGCCGATATAAACAGAAGTAATTATCGCAATGTCGTCGCCTGCACAACGACGACAGAGGAGCTCCGTCTCTGGAACTCCAAAACGCTCATCACAACGGAGTTCCCAGGCCCCTCCAAGTAGTCCTCCAGACCCATCTGCCGCGCAATTGCTGGGTGAGGCTGCCTCATCCTCCCAGGCTAGCCGGAGCCATGGCACTCCCAGGCGCCAGCCAAAGTCATCATCGCCCATGAATTTCCAATCCTCACCAGTCGCTGGGCGACAAGATGCCGCTTCCCCATTCAGTCGGGGAACTCCAGATATCGCCATGACAGATGGCGACCGCACCCCTCGAGCCAGTGGACAATTAATGAGAGGTGAGTAGTTTCTGGCTTGTGTTTTATCAGCGTCTAACGGTATCAGATTCATCTCCTATTCGATACGCTTCTACGTCCAGCCCAGGTCGAGATCTCCGCCAACAATCAGATGCCCCGACAGAGAGTAGTGGGCTCTTTCTTCGCTCTACGCAGTCGATACCGCCAAGCAGCTCCGGTATTAATAGATCTAGCCGCGGTGATATTAATCCCGACCGTAGCGCAGCCTCTGGAGTTAGGAGGCGTATTTTCCTCGATGAGAATGGGAAGGTCGTCCGCAATGTTCCCGACGGGTCTGATGCAGCCACATTCTCAAACAACGACCCAACAACTTCAGATGCTGACGCTCTTGGAGGGGGTTCCGGCAATATCTACAACACAGTTTGGGGAACAAACATCTCCGTTATTGATGCCTCGAAGACATTCGAAGGCTTTTTGCGTAATTTCACCAAAAAGTATCGGATGTGGGCAGACGGCATGTCTGTGGCAGAAACTCAAGAGGACGAAACATCAGAGTCGAAAGTATACATGGACAAGATGAAGGACCTGTTGGAGCTTGCGCACTCCAGCTTGCACATAGATTTCAAAGACCTCAAAGCATACCCCCCTACCCTGAAGCTTCATCACCAGGCCCAGGCCTATCCACAAGAAATGATCCCATTGATGGATCAGGTCGTTCACAACATCATGGTGCAACTTGCAGAGGAAGAAGTGAAGAGAGAGAGAGCCGCCGAGTCTCAAAGCACAATCGGCCTATCCCAGTCGCGCCATATTCCTAGCTCGGATATGCCAATCCCAAGCTCTGATAGAGGTGACATGGAGCTAACACCAGGACCAACGCAACAACCAACCGAACCAAGAAAGAAGCGCGATATATTAGCTGAAGTGGATGAAGCAAAGTATAAAGTTCGCCTGTTTGGAATTGAATCCACCATCAATCTGAGAGATCTTGACCCCTCTGGTACGTCTATAACTACTTCACCTAAGCACTGCGGCTGACCCATTTTAGATATGGATAAGATGATCTCGATCAAAGGTCTTGTCATCCGAACGACACCAATCATCCCTGACATGGCAGAGGCCTTCTTCCGGTGCCAAGCATGCAACCATACAGTTACGGTCGAAATTGAGCGTGGCAAGATTGCAGAACCTACGCAATGCCCACGTACAGTGTGCAAATCGCCAAACTCGATGCAGATTGTGCACAACAGGTCAAACTTTTGTAACAAGCAAGTTATTAAACTCCAGGAGACCCCTGATTCGGTCCCTCCTGGTCAAACGCCGCACTCCGTTTCTCTCTGCGCATACGATGACCTTGTTGATCTCTGCAAGGCCGGTGACCGAGTCGAAATCACCGGCATCTTCCGATGCAATCCGGTTCGGGTCAACCCCGCACAGCGCACTCTAAAGAATGTTTTCAAGACTTACGTCGATGTCGTTCACATCCAAAAGGTAGACAAGAAACGCATGGGAATCGATGTGTCTACTGTTGAGGGCGATGCCTCGTCTACGGATGCAGAAGGTGACGTCGAGGGGAAGAGGAAGATCACAGACGAGGATATTGAAAAAATCAGGGTCACTGCTGCTAGACCTGACATTTACGATCTCTTGTCTCGCTCTCTTGCGCCAAGTATTTTTGAAATGGACGATGTAAAGAAGGGAATACTTCTGCAGCTTTTCGGTGGCACAAACAAGTCATTCGAGAAAGGAGGTAGCCCGAAATACCGCGGCGACATCAACATTCTCCTGTGTGGCGATCCATCGACGTCCAAGTCTCAACTGCTTAAATATGTACACCAAATCGCTCCTCGGGGTGTCTACACCAGCGGAAAGGGATCCTCTGCCGTTGGGTTGACAGCCTATGTCACTCGAGACCAAGAGACGAAGCAACTTGTTCTCGAGTCTGGTGCTCTAGTCCTCTCCGATGGAGGTGTCTGCTGCATTGACGAGTTTGATAAGATGTCTGAATCTACTCGCTCGGTGCTGCACGAAGTCATGGAGCAACAGACAGTTTCCATCGCAAAGGCTGGCATCATCACCACACTGAATGCTAGAACCAGTATTCTCGCCTCCGCAAACCCTATTGGCAGCAAGTATAACCCCAATCTTCCGGTCCCTCAAAATATCGACCTTCCGCCTACTCTTCTATCACGTTTTGATCTCGTTTACCTCATTCTCGATCGAATCGACGAGACCAATGACAGAAGGCTTGCGAGGCATTTACTCGGCATGTATTTGGAAGATACGCCACAAAGTGCTGGGAATATGGAGATTCTTGTAAGTCACATCTTATAGTTCTTTTTGTGTGGTACTGACAGGCAGCTAGCCAATCGAGTTTCTCACGTCCTACATTTCCTATGCCCGCAACGTATGCCAGCCACGCATCACCGAAGAGGCTTCAAAGGAGCTTGTAAAGGCGTACGTGGAGATGCGCAAGCTAGGAGAAGATGTCCGATCCGCCGAACGCCGCATCACCGCAACAACAAGACAATTGGAGTCTATGATCCGTCTCGCTGAGGCCCATGCCAAGATGCGGCTCTCAAATGAAGTTACACGTGATGATGTTCTTGAAGCTGTCCGTTTGATCAAATCAGCCTTGAAGCAAGCTGCCACGGACGCACGAACCGGGCTTATTGACATGAGCCTGCTCACCGAGGGAACGAGTGCTAGCGAGAGGAGGAGAAGGGCGGATCTGAAGAGTGCACTTCTACTCCTATTGGACAATATGGTCAGGCAAGGTCAAGCTGCTCGGTACACCGAGGTTCAGAAAAGACTCAATGAGGAAAGTAGCATTCCAGTTGAAGCTCCTGAGTTTTCAGATACCATAAGATTACTTGAGCAAGAGGGGTCCATAATGGTGGTTGGTGAAGGCCCGAGAAAAAGCATCAGGAGGGTTGCGGGAGCTTCTTAGTTGTTGGAAGTGCATTGTGCTATCAGGTGGCGTTTGGGTTGGGTATGGCGGGCGACGTGGTTGTGTTGGAATGATATATTTCTAGCTACTGTGTGCATGATATTAGACGATATCTGTCTGGGATGAAATGGAATGTGGGGGGAGCGCAACGGCACGGGAAGCTCGGTGCAGTGATGAAAGCCAGACTAGAGCTTTATATGAGCCAAAGATAGAAATGTATATGATGTTAAGACATGTGTCCAGGAGGTTTTAGAACTGAATTGCGTCGCCAAACGCGGCTCTAACTCGCATCCAAAGGCTGAAACCCGAACTATTTATGCGTCAACATCAAACCGATTACACATCCCGTTTGATCAGCGAAGCTTTAACCAGCTTCCAGTGACTTCTGACATTGGTTCTCGGGCATAATCAAAGTTTATAACTATTTGGATTTTAGTCGTAGAAATTGTTGCGTATCTCGGATATCGGTAGGTACGGAGTTTTGGTCCACAGCAAGTTTCCCCACAATTTGATGGAAGTCCATCATCGAGAATCTGTTCACGCGTTTTGAGTCTACATCACTGCTAATCAGACTGTAAGGAGTTGATATGAAAATAATATATTCATTGATCCTTCATATCTTTGATCGCAATTGGAAACTGATTAACCCTCAATCTACATTGACAACCAAACTCCCAACTCCATACGATAGAACTTTCGGCCCGGCATCCGCCCCTAATCCATGCTACTCTATTTCGAAACCACCAGTCCGCTATGTAGCCCTGTCAATATGAGATGAAGTCATTTCGTAGTGGGCTTCTCCCATATTAGCAGCATGGAACTTCATTTGTGCACCTATTGCATGAATTGGACAACCCTTTCATGCCGGGTTCCGAGAAGGAAGGAAGCTTGGGCGTCGTCATCGCTGTGCTCACTATGCCTCCCCTGGTCGCGCCTGATAATGCGGGCCTCTGCATCTCTTCATGTTTGAGTGTCGTTGCGCATTGTTCTCTTCGAAGTTGCTTCAATTGGCGCAAGTGAAGCTTTTGAGTCGCAATGTTGATGCCCTCAAATCTTTCCGCGGCGCTGGCTGCGCTCACCCTCCTTGCTACTACGGCCCATGGCGAAAACTTTACTATCATCAATGGCCAGATCTTCACGCCTGGACTGGCTATCGTAGACGCGCCTCAGCCCAACACGCCACTTGGTGGTGGTAAGCTATGCATTTACTTCGCCCTCCATCGTCTCCCATATCACGCCCCGACTACACATACCATCACCCTACTAACACCATCCAGAAACCCTCCACGTCGCCATCGATGTCTCCGGCAATGGCAACCTCGGCCTCCCACCGTATGAAGACTCCGCGCCCAGCCAGCTCCACGCCATATCCATGTTCCTCACCTCTTATTCCACCGGCCTAAACCTCACCGTTTCCAACGGCACCGCCCTCCCAGCCACCTCCTCCGACAGCGATGACGGCGTCATCATGAACCAGGAGCCCGGAAGCACGGTTAAGCACGTGAACTGGATTTGGCCCGCCTGTCTCGCCGGCGACGGGCAACCTAAGACGCAAGGGCTCGTGAGCGATGGGGGTAGCGCGCGCGGCGCCTATAACGTCTCCATTCACCAGAGCTTCCGTCTTAATGATACCGAGTACTATACTGTCTTCAACTTGCCTATTGCGGTCACAAATAGCATTCCCGAGAGCGCGAATCAATCGTCGTGTGAGAGCCTGACGAACCCGCTGGTAGGGTGGGAGGAGGTTGTCGACTCGACCGTGGTGTTGACCCCGAATCAATATCCTTGGACCGATGGGAGTGGAGTGCAGGTCTCTGTGCCCAGTGGTAATGGGGATGGAGACAACGAAGGTGATGGAATTGGTGGGACTAAGCCAGAAGCCAATGCAGGAGATGGGCTTGGGGGTGCGGGGATGGTGGCTATGGATGGGAGATTGACTGTTTTGGCGGCTATTTTCGCCTTGGCCTTGGTGTCTTTGTAGGAGTAATACGTACGTTCTACAAGTTGGTTGTAATTATATAGTAGTCCTACATAGAACGGGAGCTGTTACAGTATCCAATATCTGAAGTCACACTGCACTATCTGAGTTTTTAGCTAGATAGACCAAGTCGAAAGTGTCTATCCGCGTGTTACAGAATGCCAGTCAACGTCCGTCATACCCACATCGAGAATTTCTAAGAAAGGCATCCAGGCTACTTCTCGTACACCCGCCCATCCCTCAATCACATAGCATCACTCACAATCACAAACGGGAGTCAACGTGGAACCATCTCTTCAAGTAATGCAGTTCTCGTAACATTTAAAGGTCCTTCTCAAGGGCCCCAACTTAGGATTATACTATCCATTCCACCTCGTATGCCCCCCATGCAAAAAAAACATGCTAACTCCCCAACACCCCTTCTTAAAAAAAATTGGAATCTCCGCATCTTGATAACCACCCACCATAAACGCCGTTTCCAGCGATGAGCAACGGAAAACTAGATACTCATACACCCATAATCCCAGAACGCCTCCTCCTTCCACGCTGCCCTCATTGTCGCCGTTAAGAATGAACCCTCCCTGAAAGCAGCCACCTATGCATCAACAGCAACGACTCCCCTCGCCTGCTCCAGGATCTGATCCATATCTCCCAGCTCCTCAGCAATCTCGCCACCAGCCTCCCTCTCCGCCCAGCTGCCCCAGAGACCACGCTTACCCCTGACACGTATCGGTCCCCCGAGCTCACCCTGAGTCTGTTCAACCTTAACCGCATCCTTAGTGGCGAGCACCAGGACCTCGAAGAACATCTTCGTCGCATCCGCCTTGCTGGTGCCACGTTCCGGCAGCAGATCCTGGAACATCACGCTTGCCTTCTTGCGCTTCTCTGGGCTGTTGGCAGCTTCAGCACCGAAACGGTCGCGAAGCAGATGCACAGCGTGGGTAGTGCCCACGGAGACCGGGCCAGAGTCGGCGGGATGAACGAGAGGGGCTTTAGTCTCGTCGAAGTTTTGCTCAGGGTCCTCGCTGTCGTCTCTTTCGCGTTCGCTGCCGGGGGATTCTGGGCGTCCAAAGTTATCATCGTCGTCAGCCATGGGGACGAATCCATCGTCGGCGGGGATTTCGAGGATCGTGCCATTCGCTTGCGACTCAGCGCCGAATCCAGCAGCAGCACTGATGTTACCGAAGGCGTCTTCCTCACCGAGATCGAGATCTAGCTGCAGGCGCGGTGACTTAGCAGCATGTACGTCATCCTCGTCCCCAGACATGTCAGCGATACCGCTATCGCGCTTGCGCTTCTGGGCTCTCGAAGCTAGGATGGCATCGAGGGAGAGAATGCCGCGGAGCTCGGGTGCCCAGCCTGAAGATCGGCCGTCTCTGAGAATGTTGCTGACGAAGCCACCGTTGCGCTGCATCTCCACCAGAGCAAAAAGCGTGGGGTCTCTAGGAAGGAAAGATTCGGGACGCAGAATCTTAGATCGATCTTGTTGCTGGGCCTTGATAACTGCTGAGGGGATAATGGTGTCCTCATCGGGCTTGAGAAGCTTGAGCTTTCGAGCGCGTTGGGCAGGTTCCCTGAAAATAGATTGCTCAGTCTCTTCGGTTGGCTCAAAGAGAGCAGATTCTTCGTTGCGCGCGTGTTCTTCTAGTATCTCACGCTCCTGTTCGGGGTCGATATCGGAGAGAGGTGACTCTGATATACGCCCACGGCCTGGAAGAGCGGATACGTGAAGACTCTCGTCGCCGAGGGGAAAGTTGTCCGCATCGCCCATGTTGATATCTCCATCGTCGCCTTGGAAATGAAATCCATCGTCGTCTCCGGCTATGCTGACTTGAACGGATTGCTGTCGGTCACGGCCGAGAAGGGTTGTATCTTTGCCGAAGATGTCAAGTTGGGTGTCTCCGATATCATCACCAAGTTCGCGTGGCGCAGGTGCGTCTCGGCCCATTTCAAGGCTTCCGTCGGCGCGAAGATCAATATCCTCTCCAAAATCTAGGTCTAGATCGAGGTCATCCGCCATAATAACTTCATCGTCTGGGTATTTTTGTGATTCGACCATGCTATTTTGGAGGTATTGACTTTGGTTGAAATCTTCATGTAGGTTGATATCGCGGCTTCCTGCGCGACGCTTGCGTGGTGTATTTAATGTGTCATCCTCCATTTGCGACAATAAAAAGGACGCATCCGGTAGTGGTGGCATCTCGAGGTTATCACCTTCTGTCAAAACGTCGGGAAGCAGGAGAGTGTCGCTCGAAGGCATGTGAACACCAGCAGGTATATCGTTGTTACTGGAGATTCTGAATGCCTAGGACGTGTCAGTAACTGTGGTTTAGATAGCTTGAGGTACAATAACATACCATCTTAATCTTCATTAATGCCTCATTACAGTCATCGAGGAGATATCGCGCCTTCCTGCTGTAAATTCGCACCACGCCGAGGAGAAGCTGGCCGCTGAGGCGCAAGGCCATTGGGGCTTGGCCGGGGTTAACGATGGCATCAACACTGTCCTTGACGCTCGATTGCAGAATGTGTGTTTTTGAAAGTTTGCGTTCGAGGTTGGCCGACAACCAGACGCGAGCCAGAGGCCCTGTCTTCGACAGGAGAGCCTCCGAGTAAAACATTTCTGTTGTCGGTATATGCTATGAGCTATAGATGTTTTGAGCAATGGGTGGTAGCACCCTCTGGATGTCGGGATAATATGTGGAGTGGACTAGACGCGACAGTTTGTTGTTGTCATTTGTAGCGCGTCGCGAGCAACAACGGATCCCCAGGAAGCAACGAGAGTAGACAGTCGCGACGAAGATACTGATGCGATTGCCGCGCTCTCTTTCTTGTATATTTTATGCGACAACAGGTCTAGCAATAGCAAAAGTCGCAAGTGATTGTTGGTGTTGATGTTGAAGCGGTTGGCGGTATGCAAGTGGGTGGTTGTGCGTCGGATTAGGCGCAACAAATGAATCTGGAGGGGGAGAATGCGAGAGGCTGGGCGGCGGTTAAGAGTAAGTACCATACTGTAGTACGGGCTGTTGACTATCCCTGTGGCTCAAGCACAGCAATTGAGAAGTGGCTGGGGAAGTGTGCCAGCCACAGATCAATGGCGTGGGTGTGGATCATAGACTAGCCTATTATGGTTATATTATAGAGCTATTACAGTAGAACATCTTTCCTTATTTGTCAACAGTCTAGCCATAAAGAGACATTATAGATCCGAATTAGGGGTTTGTTATTAATACTATACTGTACAATGTATCCCGCTTCAAGCCTGCACATTAATTGATTTATCCGCGCAATTGAATATGTGTCCGAAGGGTCTTGATTGCCAATGCAGTATATATAATTTTCCTGTCTACGTACAAACAATAACCATACTCGTAAGACAGCCTCATATTTATATTTATTTTTATATTTATAAATACATAACCGCGTTGTTGTGCTCTGTTCTCCTCTTTCGGAGTAACTTAAGCTACCACGCAACCCCTTGGTTGGCAGTCACGTTCGAGGCGGATCTCTTTCTCCACGCCCCCATGTCTGTGTCGGTCGCTGATCGTCAGAACGACAGAGCTCCAAGTATTGTTTAGAAATAGTTGGAGTTGGACACGTACCCGCCCAAGCTCACGATCACCTTCAACGACGACGTCAATCGACACTCGACACTCGGACATACTATAGGACTGCAATTGATGTAGCAATAACATCCATTGACGACTCTCTCAATCCACCCAAGCCTTCTCCGCCACTCTGTCCCTCTCGGCCCCTCAGACAGCAAGTTGTCGCATGTCTTAGCACAGGGCTGCGGGCAACGACAGCAAGGCCTTGCTGGTCGCGCAAAGGAAGAAGGATTACTGGGGTCATAGAAGATGTCCTGGGCACGACTGCAACGATCTGGGAGTCCAGGGGTGCCTATACTCCCACTCCAGAATATCCCTATCATAAAGACGGAGGGCGATGGACCAGATACTCCCTATCGAGAGCGCCCACGACCAACACGACATCACAATCGCTCTCCGTCCTTTGTATTGAAGGTAGGTCGAGCCATGGCCAGACTTTCCCACAGTATGAAGCTCGGAAGCTAATAAATTATAGACTATAGCAGACGATTATGCGACTTTAACGCCCTCAGAAACCGCCGCCAGACTTCAGAGCAGCCTCACCCATGGCTTGCCCTCTTCCGAAGCATACAGACGATTACAAGATCATGGACCAAACGAACTACCACATGCACCGCCGGAGCCATTATGGCTTCGCTTCGCCAAACAATTTATGGAACCCATGATTGTATTGCTTCTCTGCTCCGCAGGGCTATCATTACTAGTTGGGAATAAAGATGATGCGCTCAGCATTAGCATTGCCGTTACGATTGTCGTTGCTGTGGCATTTGTGCAGGAATACCGGTCTGAGAAAAGCATCGAGGCTCTGAATCATTTGGTTCCCAACCATGCACATCTCATTCGGGCGGAACAACCACGGCAACCATCCGCTGCTTGGTCAGCCGTGAACGAGGGTGGCCCAAATAACGGATTGGCGACGGATTTGCAGGATGAGACGGCCATCGAACAAGCCTCCACGAAAGTAATGGCGTCAACTCTTGTGCCAGGAGATTTGGTATTGTTCACGACTGGTGATCGCATACCAGCGGATATCAGGGTCACAAAAGCTTCGGATCTTACCATCGATGAATCGAACCTGACGGGCGAGAATGAGCCTGTTCGAGTAATGGCAGAAGCGAAACGACCGGCCGCATCCAAGTCGCCTTCGAGGGCTAACAGCTATGGGTACAATCTACAACCGGCTTCACAGCCTCACCCATCTGGTCCAGAAATTGCGGACCCCGACACGCAGTCATCTAATCGGACAAATATTGCCTATATGGGGACACTTGTGAGGTCTGGATATGGCCAAGGAATCGTATATGCGACTGGAGGACAAACCCACTTCGGTGCAATCGCTGCCAGTGTCACAGAAACCGAAAGCCCCCGCACCCCTCTTCAGGTTTCCATGGATGCTTTAGGAGCGCAGCTTAGCCAAGCATCCGGTGTGTTTATCGCATTGATTGCACTTGTTGGCTGGTTCCAGGGAAAGAAGATCCTTGATATCTTTACTATTTCCATATCGCTGGCTGTTGCAGCTATCCCTGAAGGCTTGCCAATCATTGTCACGGTGACATTGGCTCTGGGTGTTCATCGCATGGCTCGCCACAATGCCATTGTTAGAAGACTACCCAGTGTTGAGACCTTGGGATCCGTTAATGTTGTTTGCAGTGACAAAACAGGTAAGCTTTGGAATAGCAGATGATTCTCACAAAATGACTAACATGCAATAGGTACTCTAACCATGAATCATATGACTACTACAAAGATGTGGTATTTTGGCACAAGTAAAATGATAGATGTGGAGACGGACGATTCTGAGTCCTCTCCCGACTCTGTGGCTTTACGCATTCTTCGCATAGGCAACATTGCGAATAATGCTCGAGTGACAAATCTCCATACAGCCTCGGTCTCGGCATCATCCAGGGCTGTTCTCTCGTCTACTCAAAGTAACCATTCGCCCTCAGATATTCTCCGGAGTCGTTGGGTTGGTGCACCCACTGACGTTGCCATGATGGACCTTGTGGACCGCTATAAAGAATCCGACATCCGAGATGCACTTGGGCACCGCCTGGGCGAGACTCCATTCAGCTCTGAGAGGAAATGGATGGGTGTCACTCTTCCTGGCGACCGTGGCCGTGATACAAATTCTGGCGAGCGAGAAGTCGCCTATATGAAAGGAGCCATCGACAGAGTGCTCAGTCGATGTGACACATACGTGACAAGTGAAGGTCGCGAGATCGTTTTGGATTCAGCGCGAAGACAGGAGGCTTTAGAAGCTGCGGAGAAGCTGGCAACGGAGGGCCTTCGGGTTTTAGCATTTGCCAGTGGTACAGTACCACGATCTGCTAGACTCTCTGCAACGTCTTCACGAAGCAATACACCAATGACGAAGACCCCAGGACCACATCCACCTGCAACACATGATGATGATGTTTATAGTGGGCTCACGTTTGCAGGTATTGTCGGCATGAGTGACCCCCCGAGGTACGGCGTTACTAAGTCTATAAGCACGCTCATGAAGGGTGGTGTGAGAGTCATCATGATCACAGGTGATGCTGAGGCAACGGCGGTGGCCATCGCAAAGAAGCTAGGGATGCCTGTTGCGACTCCGAGGCAGCACACGTCGAGCTCTGTCGCTGTTAAGTCCGTCCTGAGGGGCGACGAGATCGATGATATGACTGATGAAGAATTGAAGGGGGCCATCGGCAACACTTCCATATTTGCGAGAACCAGCCCCGATCACAAACTCAAGATTATACGTGCACTTCAAGCCCGCGGCGATATTGTCGCTATGACCGGTGACGGAGTCAATGATGCGCCTGCCCTAAAGAAAGCCGATATTGGAATTTCCATGGGACTACATGGCACCGATGTCGCTAAGGAGGCTGCGGATATGATCCTTACTGATGACGATTTCTCTACGATCCTTCATGCAATTGAGGAAGGAAAGGGCATATTTTCAAATGTTCAAAATTTCCTCACATTTCAACTGAGTACCAGCGCCGCGGCGCTGAGCTTAGTTTTCATCTGCACGTGTCTGGGGTATAGATCACCCCTGAACGCGATGCAGATTCTGTGGATAAGTCAGTAATTCCTGACCCTTGTATTTGACACAATGCTAACAATGTCTTAGACATCATCATGGATGGTCCACCTGCGCAGTCATTGGGCGTCGAACCAGTAGATGCCGACGTGATGGCTCAACCACCCAGGCGCAAAGGTGCACCGGTGTTGACGAAGACTCTTATCCAGCGCGTCTTGACTTCTGCATTTATCATCATGGCTGGCACTATGCTCGTCTACACCCACGAGATGCTCGACGGTGCCGTTTCGAAGCGCGACACTACCATGACATTTACGTGCTTTGTGCTCTTCGACATGTTCAACGCCCTCTCTTGCCGCTCGGAATCCAAATCGGTCCTGCGTGGCGAGGTTGGTCTGTTCTCAAATACACTGTTTAATTGGGCCGTAAGCCTGTCACTGATCGGCCAGTTAATGGTTATCTACTTCCCGTGGCTGCAGGAAGTGTTCCAGACCGAGGCACTCGGAATCTTTGACTTGATAAAGTTGGTAATGGTTACTAGCACCGTATTTTGGGTTGATGAAGGACGAAAGTGGTATAAGAGCCAGAAGAAGAGAGGGATTGGAGGATACAGCCAGCTTGTGTAGCTGGAATTGTACGATCATACGACTGGAGATCTTGTATATATACGTTAGAAAAGCGATATACCATTGAAATAAACAATGCAATAGAGACATACGTATTAAACATTCATGACATCTCCAGACACAAGACAAGACGCGGTTCGTCTCCAGGAACTGTTCCTGTCAGCCTCGTGGGGTTTACAACTCAGCCTCGTACATAGCCTCGCTTAAGCTTGAATTGACCACGACGTCCCTAACCTTTGGCCGAGCTCCTCTTACACCCCCGCACAGCTCCAATGTCTCCCCTCATCCTCACCAACGGCGACAGAGATGGCGCAGCCGAATCCCGGTCAGACGCCTCTCTCAAAGCACCCCCGAATCTCTACGAATCCTCCACCGTAGCCGAAATTCGCGCCTCTCTCGCCGCCCTCCACACCCGCGACTCCCACATTACTACCCAGCTACGCACGCTGCTCAACTCGCAAGCCGACCTGTCGCGCGAACTCGGACGCCTCGACCTCCTTCGCGCCCACCTAGGCACCCAGGTCGTCAATTCGCGCAGCATCAGCCATGGGATGCTCGACAGCGCCGCGCGCTCGGCCGCCGGGCTGAGCAGCAAGGTCAAGGCGCTAGATCTAGAGAAGACGCGAGTCGAGGAGACTTTGGGCGTCGTCGAGCAGGTCGCCGAGCTGAAGGCATGTGTCCAGGGCGTCATGGGATCGATGGGCGCACCACAGGACTGGGAGGCGGCGGCGTCGTACCTAGCTCGGGCATCGAAGATCCCGGATCATATTATTACCGGGGCGTTCGCAGCGCGGATTGTGCCGAGCGTGGAGATTCCGGACTCGCCGGCGGTGACGCTGGAGAATGCGAAGGAGAGCCTGTGCGGGCTGTTCTTGCGGGAGTTTGAGAAGGCGGCGAAGGAGGGGGATGGGGGAAAGGTTACGAGGTTCTTTAAGCTGTTTCCGCTTATTGGTAGGGGCGAGAGGGGGTTGGATGTTTATGGCAAATATGTCTGTGGCGGTGTGAGTGAGCGCGCGAGAGCGACGCTCAGGGACGCTACTGGGAAGCAGATCGATAGAGATCGAGCGGGAGAGGGCAAAGATGGCTTCTTCTATGCGAATGCGTTGACGAAACTGTTTGAGCATATCGCACAGATTGTTGATGGTCACGGAGGCTTGGTCGAGAGGCATTACGGCGACGGGCGCATGGTGAGGGTAGTGGAGAGGCTGCAGCAAGAAGCGGATGTCCAGGGTGGCATTGTGTTGGATACCTGGGGAGATGAGAGGGGCATTGAAAGACGTCTGACGGATGTGAAGAGTTACCCGTTCTCGTTCCTGGTGCAAAGTTTCCTACCGAGTCACCGTGCTGCTATGGGCACGACACGGACGGCGAGCCCTGGAGTCGGTGGAGACGCAAATCCGAGACGAAGCGAAGACGAGGGTGTGGATATGAAGGAAATTGACGGGATTCTGAATGAGACGGGTATGATGCTTGGGCGATGGTCTCTGTACTGCCGTTTTCTGGCAAGCAAAACTAAGGTATTTTCCTCTCTCGCAGTTTTACTTCTGCCAATCTCCCGCATTTCAACCTACTCACAACCAACAGGAACCTGGCACTTCTGAAAACGCGCCATTGTCCATGCCGCCCTTCCTGACCAAGTCTGCCCTCTCCCGGAAAATCGCTTCCCGTCTCACTACTCCATTCGACATATTCAGCACTTTCTTCTTTCGCCGCTCTGTCGAGAAGGCATTCCAACTCGATGAGACTCCATCCGGATTGTCCCTCAACCCTTCAAGGCCACTTCAAGGGCAGGCTCCATATATTATATCCGCTGTCGACGACGTCATGTACATCGTCTCCACCGTCTTACAGCGTAGTGTCAGCACAGCGCAGCGCGACGTCATTGCGTCTGTTATTCCAACAGTCGGGCGAGTTCTGGGCAGCGACTTCGTAGGAATGGTGCAAAGGAAAATGCGGGACGAATCCTATCCCAAACCAGCTGTACAAGGCGGTCTCCCTCCAGAAGACAAAATCATCGCTTTCATAGTCCTCATCAATTCCCTTGACGTGAGCAACGAGTACATCTCGCGCATCATCTCCACCCAGCTCAAGCCCAGCGAACCAAGCGCCAACGAGGCACCCAGGACCGAAAGCAAGCTCCATGATCTCTTCCCCTTCGACCATGACTCCGTTTTCGTCGAGAACACTCTCCGCAACCTCGAGACGACCTTTTCAAGCAAGACGACTGAACTCCTCAACGAAGCCCTCACCGTCCTCTTCAACAACGTCGTCAAGCCGCGTTTACGCCCCATCATCTCCGACACCTTCCGTGACATCGACTACTCCCTCTCCCCCGGCGAGCTCGCCGACGTCGCCCTAATCCACGACCTCGAAGTTGACGACGACGCCTTCCGGCTCATGGTACCCCGCCGCTTCGAGGCAGGGTGGGACGCGCTGATGCGCCCGCTGCAGCGTCTGATGACAGAGGGCACGTATGCGCAGCTGCTCGAGAGCACCGCAGCGCACCTTGGCCGCGCACTAGAGAAGCGCATAATGACTTATGCGGGCAAGGTGAATGGCGTGGGCGGTGTGAGGATGGAGCGCGATTACGCAGGTGTGGTGTCGTGCGTGGCAAAGGGAGGGAGCTATGCGCTGCGTGATGGGTTTGCAAGGGGTGCGCAGGTGCTGATGGTTGCTAATATGGAAGAGGATGAGTGGGAGGAGGTGTTGGAGGCGGAGAAGGATGGGGAGGAGGGGATTACGTGGGTGATTACGCCAGAGGAGAGAGCGAAGGCGAGGGGGATTGTAAGGGTTTAGATGAGGTTAGCCCGCAGGTAGACATGTGCATGTTTTGAAATAGCTAGAAAAATATGGGGAAAGCTATAAACTGCAATTAGATGGTTTCTTAACGATTAATTGTTATCACGAACTGCCACAGGCGATTATAGATTCAAGACTGCCATCCCATCCCCCTCGTTAGTCATGTGTAGTCATGTGTAGTCATTAACAATTAACACTATGACATGTTCCTTAGGCTCGTCTTCCTCTATACCATTCTCATCACGCTCATTCATAGCGTCTACTACTCCACCTTCTCGTGCATTCAAGCCCCTCTCTCGCCGCTCTTCGTTCAAATCTACGGTTTCACAGAGTTTCAAGCTGGGCTGATATATGTCCCCTTTGGGTTGGGGGCGGCACTTGGGAGGTGGCTTGCGGGAAAAGTTATGAATAGAGATTATCGAATTGTAGCCGCACGACACGGGATCACTGTGGATAAGGTGAGAGGTGATGATTTGTCAAATTTTCCCATTGAGAAGGAATTATTATTAGCTAATAAGCATGTTGTTGCCTGAAAAATGTTTCCGGCGCATTTACATTAAATTCGATGATCTAATCTTCTCTATAACTTATATAATAAATTTTATGTACAGATTGTTCTTAAATCTAATAGCCATACGTGATTGTTGGCAGCCGTTATCAACTTCGTAGACATGAGTAACTGAATGCCTTGACTTCAAATATAGTTGCTGTGATTGCTGTTGTTAGGCACACTTACTCTTTAGAAATTTGAGTAGCACGGATCCCATCCATCTACACACCCCATCCATTCCTTCCTTTTCATACACTTCTACCTGCCAACCTCTCCAACTCCCCCCTCGTTACAGTTTTCAACAACGGACTCACCGACTCCGAATCTCCCAGCGTTAATACCGACGCCCTCTGCGCTACACCCACTAGCGCCTCGTCTAGTTCTAGCCCGTCCGCAAGACCCGCAACCAAAACACCCAAAAACGTGTCCCCAGCTCCATTCACGCTGCTAACGCCTCCGGCGCCTAACGCCTCAGCGGGGAAATGTCGCATATACACGCCGCCGACAAAGTCGGTGCCGTTGTTGCTCCTAGCGAGGACGTAGGGTGCGTGTTCGGGGGCTGCGAGTTTGGGGGAGTCGGGCGCGAGGAGTTCGGTTAGTAGGCAGCCTGGGAGGTGTTAGTTATCTAGCCATTGTCTACTTTAATTCGCGCAAGGACGCGGGAAGGTTTTGGGGGCAAGGGTCTTCTTACCTCCGCTGCCAAGTTTAGTAACAATCGACGGGATAAATGGTAGTAACTGTACAGTCATTTGTGGCACGCCGGCGTCGACGAGGGCGCGCGATGTGAGATGTACGAAGCGGTCGCGGGCGCCGGTGCTGGGGATTCCGAGGGCGTCGATGACATCCCACCAGTCTTGGCGCTCGAGGTAGGAGCGGGAGCGCGCGGCGGAGTGGAGGGCGGTTAGTTCGAGGATGTTTGGGGTTGCGAGGTTGATTGCATTGCTAGGGAAGACTGGGAGGGGGAGGCTGGTGTTGTTAGATTGAGGACACAATGGCTGGGTAAGGAAAAAGGGTCGTAAATCGGGTATGGCTGGTGAGAGAATGTAAAAACTTACCCTGCGGTTGATGGGTCAGGGAATACAACCTGTGCCTTGGCTGTTGAGACAGGCTCAAAGGCCACTTTGGCTCCTGCTGCGCTTGCTGCAGTAATCCACTGCTTGAATGTAGATGGGTGCCAGTTTGCGTCAACGACAGCCCATTTCGGCTTCGCAGCATCGATCTTACTCTGCCATTGTAGTTGAAAGTCATCGCGCACACCACCAACAATGTCCATATCCGCCATAGCAACGAATAAGTCGTTGCCTGTCGTGTTGACAGCCACATATTTTGCAGTCTTCGTGTTTGCATCCGCTGCGAGCGTAGTGATTCCATCGCTTCTAAGGCCGAACTCGTCCATTGTTGAGAGCGCGAGTTGGCCTGCTGTGTCCGTGGCTATGAGGCTGCATAGCTGCACAGAATTGCTTTTGCTGGCATACTGCGCTGCTGTTGCGACGTTGAAACCCACGCCTCCCGTCGTTTCTGTTATAGAGGCAGGGTTAGATGTATGTATCAGAGGCTGCGAATCAGCCCCCTTGTCGAATGGTTTGTAGTTGCATGATACGTCCACAGCAACAGCTCCTGCTACAAGTATGTCTACCTTTTCTTGTGGTGGAGTGGGCTTTGGAACCTGGGGGCTCTGTTGCAGTGGCGCTGGTGTCGTTGCACTGAGTGTTATCTCTGGGGATTCGGTTTCCACCCCGTATAATGCGGCTTCTTTAGTGTATCGAAATTCATTGGGAGATATGACAGGCGTGTGCAATGCAGATCTACGACTTGATTAATAGCAATCCCTACTAAAATCTACGGAAGAAAATCTCACATGTTCAACTCCGCAAGTCTTAGCTTTGCAAGCTCAACGGCAACCCTGGTAGCTATGGCCACATTGGACTCGACCAAGGCTTTGTTCGCAGGCACACTCTTTCCTTCGGTGAGTTCCTTGATGCGAGACAGAATAAAAGGTGTATTTCTGTGGCCGTGGAACCCCTTCTCGGCTGCCTCTGCAACAGCAGCTTCGATCGCGTTGTCTATTTGCGCTTTTTCCAGCGCCCACTCTTTGGGGATAGGGTTTGCAAACAGCATGCCGTTGGATTGGAACAATTCTGACGCGTCTAAAAAATCTCGAGTCAGACGCTATTTCGCTGTTGCAGATAAATATAACACTTACGTATGATCGCGGCAGCTTCTTCCGCATTTTGGATAACCATTGGGCTCTGAACACCGCTTTCGCGTGTCCAAAACGCCGGAAAGTCAATATCACCCTTACGCCCATCTGCAAATGTAGCGACGCAGACGCCTTGCGTTTCCAAATACTCCAAGGTGCGCGGAATATCAAGGAAGCTCTTGCAGCCACTGCTAACAACGGTTACATTTGTTCGCCCTAGCTCTTGGAGGTCTGCAGATACATCCATCGTGTTCTCTCCACCACGGTGAACTCCGCCAAGGCCTCCCGTTCCAAAGACGGAGATATTTGCTAGGTCCGCAAGGAGCATTGTGCCTGCGATTGTAGTGCCACCATTTATTTTCCTCCCCGTCAGTCCCTATCCATATGTTAGTGTCTGTAGAGGCCAATAATTTCATCCGAGGCTTACAAGTCCTGCAATGAAGGGCAAATCTCTCCTGGAGACTTTCATTAGCTCGGTCTTTCTCGGCGGGTCGACAAGCTCCGTTAGCTCTTTCTCGCTGAGGCCAACTCTGGCGACTCCGTTTAAAACTCCGATTGTTGCCGGTATCCCTCCTTGACGCCTCACAACGGACTCCAGGTGCGTTGCCAGCGCTACATTATCAGGATACGGAAATCCATGAGTGTAGATAGTGGTCTCCAGGGCCACGACCGGCTTGCCAGTTGCAGTGGCTTCTCGAACCTCTTCCGAGACCTGAAAGATTTTAGAGTTGGCAAAAGCCTTCTTCTGGTCATTCCCTTGCAATCCGATAGTGCTGAAATGGAGATGAGTATTCCCTTGCGCTCTGATAGAGCCTAAAGGGCGATATAACGGCTGATTCTGGGTGTATTTTGCCAGATTTGGCCCGAGAGCTCTCAGCCGACACAGACGCATTGGATACATGAGGGGCGAATTGAGTAGAGAAAATTCAACCCAGCAATGGGTGTTCAAGCTATAAAAAGTAGAGATTTACGTGGCAATCATGAATATTCATGAATTGCTTACGTTCAAGCACCGTACTTGCGATTGATTATAGTTCACAAGGTGCCGCGCGGGGTAACTCCGCTTGTAAACCACTAGTGATGCGGTCACAATGTCAAATGGCAGCTGGAAAATGAGGCAAACTACTAGAAGATGAAGACGCTAGGAAACAACGCGCAGAGAGAGAGAGAAGAAACTGATAGAGAGATCCGGTGGATGTTGTAAAATGGCAGCCAAACAAGTAGAGGAATGAGGTTGACGTTTCGCCGAGCAAAGAGCAATAGCTGGTCATGTGACTAGTCTGGGAATGGACCTGTCAGTCAGGCTAGAGTAGCGGCTGACAAGTAATTAAATGACGCTAAAGTTTGTCGTAGAAGCTCGTCATGGACATAACAGAATAAAACGATTAAGCTTAGCGTTTTTTATAATTATAAGGGTCATCTGTAAAAGAAATAGTTATTGATATAGGAGGGGAGTAGTATTCTAGACGTTCATGCTGTAATATATTTGTTAGTAAAGGGCAGTGACATGCAGTTAAGGCTTG
Organism: Pseudogymnoascus sp. VKM F-4281 (FW-2241); assembly: GCA_000750745.1. NCBI lineage: Eukaryota > Fungi > Ascomycota > Leotiomycetes > Thelebolales > Thelebolaceae > Pseudogymnoascus > Pseudogymnoascus sp. VKM F-4281 (FW-2241). The sequence continues at coordinate 34,599 of JPJV01002507.1, forward strand.
GCTGTGTCTGGACTGCAGAATCCGGGGACCGGAGGTACATTAATCCAGGGTCTCAACCACGTTTACTGACGAACCCTCGCTATTGGTCAATGCAACAGCTATTGACGCGGGAATGATGGCAGCAAGCTTGGTTTGCTGCGGTTCTCTTGCACTTCACTTCCAAGGCCGATCTCGTTCTATGTACTGCTCCACACATTGGCTAAACGCACTATTTATTTATTTCTGCTCTACGTACTCTGGCCCTTACAAAAAGGGCTTATACTCTATACCGTACTATATAACAGATCAGTACTGTGAAAGACGATGTATGTGCTATCTATATTCTTCCTTGCTTCGAGTTGACCGTGCCCACGCTCCACTTTTGTCACGGTGCTCATTATGACCCCCACCCCACGACCGAGCAAAAGCAAACATTCATGAGCTCTCGCACTTCTGAAGCAACTCTACTCCAGATGGTCCTTATGCATACTGTGGATTCCACATGCTGATTGTACACGACCTCCAGAACAAGACTTCCAACTGGGTATCCAACAGGCGCCAGGGAGGCTACAACTTCCGGCCAGGCCTCATCGTCATGAAGTTCGGCGAGCAGCTCCGCACGAGCGTAATCAGGGAATACCAGTGGTATTATATCGATTATGACGCCCTCAAGGCGCAGTTGAAGACCAACGTCACTCCCTCGACGGGTGGCGCGAAGGGAACGCGGGCAGAATGGACTTCAGAAAACGAGGAGGAGTTCATAACCACTCTCTATCTTGAGCTGGAGAAGGTGCACACCAAGCAGAAGGTCAAGGCAAACGAGATTGGAAGACGCATTGCGGCCAGTGAGCGTGAAGTCGCTGAGGTCGTCGGTAGACTCGACAACCAAGGACCAATAACAGCCGAAGGCCACTCAGATGCTCCAACTGAAGAGGAGTTCATGTTGTTGGAGGAAGACTTGAGCGATATTATTGCCGATGTGCATGACCTCGCCAAGTTTGTCCAGCTCAATTATACCGGTTTCCAAAAGATCATCAAGAAGCACGATGTGAGTGCCAAAGCTTGCATGCGAACAATTGGGGCCAGACACTAACAGTTGGGCGTAGAAACAAACCGGATGGCATCTTAAACCTGCCTTTGCCACTCAGCTAAAAGCGAAACCTTTTTTTACTGACAACTACGATGCCGACATCGTCAAACTCTCGAAGCTCTATGATATTGTACGGACGAGGGGAAACCCGGTCAAGGGAGACAGTTCTGCTGGTGGAAGCCAAGCAAGCTTTATCCGTAACACGACGAAATACTGGGTTCATCCTGACAATATTACGGAGCTGAAGCTCATAATTCTTAAGCATCTTCCAGTACTGGTATTTAATGCTGGCAAGGAATTTGACAAGGAGGACTCCGCCATTACATCGATCTATTACGACAACCCAGAAACATGGGAACTTTACGAAGGGCGCCTAAAGAAGACTGAAGGTGCGGAGGCTATTCGTCTCAGATGGTATGGCGGTATGGCTACAGAGACGATATTCGTGGAAAGGAAGACCCATCGTGAAGATTGGACGGGCGAAACATCTGTCAAGGCCAGATTCGCCATGAAGGAAAAGAATGTGAACGCGTATATGAAGGGTGAAATACTTCCGCCATCTATATTCGAAAAGGCTAGGAAGGATGGTAAGAAGCCGGAGAAAGTAATTGCGGAGGACGAGCGACTGGCCAAAGAAATCCAGTACTCTGTGCTGACGAAGGGTTACGTCCCTGTCTGTCGTTCGTTTTACAACCGTACAGCCTTTCAGTTACCTGCTGATGCTCGCGTGCGGATTTCTCTGGACACAGAGTTGACAATGGTCCGAGAGGATAATTTGGACGGCAGGAAACGGTCGGGCGACAACTGGAGGAGAATGGATATTGGTATCGACTGGCCTTTCTCACAACTACCCGCTGAAGACGTTGAGCGATTTCCTTATGCAGTCTTGGAGGTCAAGCTACAGACACAGAGTGGCCAGGAACCTCCCGGGTGGGTGCGCGAGCTGATTTCGAGCCATCTGGTCGAAGCTGTTCCGAAATTCTCAAAATTCATCCATGGCACGGCAACGCTGTTCCCAACACGCATCAATCTACTCCCATTCTGGATGCCACAGATGGACGTTGACATCCGAAAGCCTGTCACGCACCATTTCGGTATTCGCAGACCAGGCCAGTCCGCGAACTCGTCAACAAGCGATGATGACCAAGACGATGAATCTGATGATGAGGATGGGCAAGACTTTGGGCATGCATCGCAGGAGTCCACCGTCCGAGATGACAACTCCGAGGAAACTGTGCGTCATATGCTAGAAGCACGGAATGAATTAGAGCAGCAAGACCTCCGAAGGAGGGCCCAGATGTCACCGGGTAATACCCTCGATGACGAGGAGCAGATTGCCAACCGCCCCTTAACGGATGCTTATGTTATCTATGAATCCGATGACGAGGAGGGGCCAAACGATCTTGAAGAAGCAAGACGCGTTGGAGGCTGGCCGTACTATTCTTCATTACTGAAGCATGAAGCTCGGGTAGTACGGGACTCTACAGCCAAATTCGTGAAGAAGCTAGTTGCAAAGCCGGATGTGACGATGGACGACGCGATACAAAACAGACTTGGCCAGAATGTGACTGAGCGGAGGTTCAAGGCGCCAAAGGGCAAGAAGATCCATGTTCCCGTCAGGGTCGAGCCAAAGGTCTACTTTGCCGCGGAGAGGACCTTCTTAGGTTGGGTAAGATATTCGATTCGTCTCCCAATTCTCTACTCAATCATGCTAACGTTCTTCCTAGCTTGAGTTCTCAATTTATATCGGTACCATTGCCGTCACATTGCTCAATTTTGACGCGAAATTAAACAGCATGTCGTTCGTAGCTGCTGGCGCGTTTACGGTTGTAGCTGTTGCGTCGTTGCTGTATTCCGTGGCGATCTACCTGTATCGCGCGCAGGCGATTAGGCAGAGGAGGGCGGTGAAGTATCATGATAGTTGGGGTCCGAGTGTGCTTTGCGGGTGTGTGTTTATAGCGATTCTGTTGAATGGTTGGTTCGAGCTGAAGGAAAGGCGGAAGTTGTAGAGCGGAGGTTGTCACAGTGGGGTGGCACATATCTTTGTAACAACGATACGATGCATCTTGTGCGGTGTCGAGGAGGGTCAAGAGGTCTTCATTGGAGGAGTTATGCAGTGTGGGTGCTTTTTAAAGGAGTTACGGTTATAGCAAAGCATGATGCATACGGGAATTTACAAGCTATTTTCGCCATCGTGTCCCGTGTCTTCAAATTCCTTTGTTCAACCCCAAGTAGTTGTGCTGCGGAGGGGGCTCTTGTGGTTGAGGGTCCATTCCAGCAATCTAAGCCGGTAGATAGGATTTGTATCTCCAGTTCCATCGCTGAATAACCAGCTTATCAATTGTAGCCCCGAGTGATTCAACGCTATACTTCGACTATGGTTGCTGTAAACACTGTTGTTCTGAACAGTCTCTCTTCAGACATTATGCGGGGCCAGTAAACCAACAGAATCAGTCTCAAACACTGGATGGACCCTTTGCCAAAAGTTTGATCCAATCGTGGTTTCCAAATTGATGTTGGCAACTAAGAATGGAGGCGACAGTTATGTGGAGATGTGGTTGACCGGGCAACACCGACGTGGGCAAACATAAACATTAATACCATCCCACCATCTGAAATCGCAACACTCAAGGACGACAAACGACGACAACCTGGACGACACGACAATTCTACCAAGATGTCGGCTTCCGACGACCTAATCAACTTCGATATCATCGAGGCGCAAAAGGAAAACATCCAAGCCATCCCCAGCGGCCGCTCCGCCCGCACCCTCGCAAACCTCTTCTCCGCCTCCCCCCTCCAACCCCTCTCCACACCCAACCCCTCCGACACCAAAACCGTCAATGACGCCGTGCGCGCCGATTTCGAAGCCGAGATTGCCCTCCTCGCCGAGTCCGATGACCCCCTAGACATCTACGACCGCTACGTGCGATGGACCATGGACGCGTACCCCTCGGCGCAAGCAACGCCGCAGTCACAGTTGCTCCCGCTGCTCGAGGCCGCCACCAAGGCCTTTCTCTCCTCTCCGCAGTACAAGAATGACCCGCGCTACCTGAAGCTATGGCTATCGTACATCCGCTTCTTCTCCGATAGCCCGCGCGAGACATACGCGTTCCTATCTCGCCATGGCATCGGCGAAGGGCTGGCGCTGTTCTACGAGGAGTTTGCGGCGTGGTTGGAGACTGCGGGACGCTGGACACAGGCTGAGGAGGTGTATAATATGGGGATGGAGAGGGAAGCTAGGCCGGCACCAAGGTTGTTGAGGAAGTATAATGAATTCCAGCAGCGGTTTGCGGCGCAGCCGGATGAAAGCCGTGCGCCTTCTTCGCCGGCACTGCCGACTGTGCGCCCAGCGCTTGCGGCAAAGATTGATCCGTATGCGTCTGCTGCACCGCCGCCGGTGGATCCACAAGCACCTCGCCCGAATTCGGGAGTTGGTGGCTCTCAAACGACGCGGAATGGTCGCCCGAAATTGGCTGTGTTCTCGGATGCAGATGAGCAGGCGCCAGCAGTTGGTGGGAGTGGTGCCAAGGGCTGGGACTCCATTGGCTCTCTAGCAGAGAGGAGGAAGGAAAATGTGGTAGAGGCGAAACCATGGGTGGGGGAGACTATGAAAGCAGGGGCCAAGAAGAGCACTGCGCCAAAGATGGCGGTTTTCAAAGACCAGGTAAGATAATCATTTTCTCGCCCTCCATATCTGTCACATGTTGATGATCATAGGACTAATGATTTGGCTATTGTGGCGTTTTATAATTTCAGTCTATACCAATTTCCAAACCTCAAATATCAAGTTCCGAGGCGCATTCAAATTCAATCATTGCGGTGAAGGAGCAGGTGACTATTAATGCTAAGGGCAGGAGTGAACGTATTTTTGCCAATCTTGAGGCGATGTACCCCACACCCGAGATAATCGGGAGTGAGCTGTGCTCCGAGGAGTTAATGGCTGCGGAGAAGGGGTGGCTCGACATGAACTGGGAGCCGGAAATTAGCCATGTTGTGGTTGACCATGAAAATGAGAGGTTTGATGTCTTTGTTGGAGTCGAAGAGATGCTCCCAGAGCCAGAACATTCTTTGGACAGATCTTTCCAGGAGAAACTGGTGATAGCGAGGGATCCGCCTATGGTAGATGAGAATGGCGTTGCCATAGATCCACCGAAACATGGCAGAGGTAGACGGATAAAGACTATGGAAGTCAACGAAACGCAAATTAGTGAGTTATCATATCTCGGTCCTTTTTGTCCGTGGCTAATAAAGGACAGTCAAAACCAAGCTCTCGTCCCCTTCTGCTGCAAAGAAGGTCAAGCGGAGGATCAACGCAGAGCCCACCATGACCTTCCATACCAAGGCGGCCACCGACGACATATATGAGCTATTTAACCAGCCACTTCAGTCGGAGGAGGCGTCTGAAGAGGAGGAGTCGGAAAGCGAAAGCGACGACGATGAGACGGATGGCGAATATACTACTGAGGCAGAGAGCACTGGCACCGGCCGACTTGTTACTACCAGCGAAGCCGGTGATGACGAGACTACATATACCAAGAGCGAGATGGCTACAGACGAAACATCAGATGTCAAGAGTGTGAGTGAATGGTCGGAGTTTACCGCTAGGAAACATATTCCTGGCATGGAGGATGATGAAGACGACGATGATGATGATACACGGGCATCACATCTTTCCGAGGAAGATCACGACGATGCCATTCTCGAGTCCAGTCAAGACCACGACAATGGCATTCTTGAGTCTAGCCGAGACCACGACGATGCTATTCTCGAATCCAGTCGAGAAGCCGACTTGACGTCTCATGACGACGATGATGAAGCCGATGTTGTTGAAGGATCTGTGGAATCTGAGGAGCAGGAGGAGGTCTCCACGCCTATATCCCCTGAACATCCGGACTCAGCAGTCCGGACAATGTTCGTCCCAATACCACCGGAAGACTACGTAGCACCCACACGACCATTCCGTGATCCATCTCAGGTATCTCAAAACCGTTTGCCTTTCATGACTCCTATCGCCGAGAAGACTGAGTCGTCTCTCGGTGCCTTTACAGCACGTGCTGAGAAGGAAGAGTTTATCTCCAAAACTCCGTCTAAAGCGAATGGGCCACATGCATCATCTATCTTCCGGGGCAACGATAGGCTCGATTCCAGTCCGTTCCAGGAGGTTGTTGATGAACCATTGCCGGTCACCGAGAAAATCCCGCCTCCAGCTCTCGGTGTCGGAACCAAAAACAAGGCGTTGCCATCAAACAAGCAAACTACAAATGGAGCTGCTTTCTCAAGGGACATTGCCTCTAAAGGTCCCATTATCCAAGACCAACAATGTAACCCAGTTGACGACTATACGCGATCACAAATTTTTGCGGCCCTGCAACCTCCGTTGACGACGTACGAGGGCTACTTTGACCACTCGGAAGAGACTCACGGCAAATCCGCAGAGTTGAAGAAGTTCGCCAAAGCAGTCGCCAAGATGAAGAAGAACGCCAGCGACAAGACCACCACAAACATTGCCATGCCTCCCATGCTATGCTTCCCCGGCGTCGAAAGAGAATACATGGTGAAGCGCGAACTAGGCGCCGGTGCGTTCGCTCCCGTCTACCTCATCGAAACCGTGAGCGACACCGACGACACCACCGAGAACAACGAAAACGGTCCCGTCATGGGCCGCGGTGCCTTCTCCCTCCACCACCGCCAACCCCTCGAGGCGCTGAAAATGGAAGACCCGCCCACAGCCTGGGAATTCTACATCATGCGCCAGGCCTCGCGGCGCCTCGGCGTCTCGCGCGCAGCCGACAGCCTCATCCAAGCGCACGAGTTCCACCTCTACCGCGACGAGTGCTACCTCATCGAGACGTACCGCGACCAAGGCACGCTGCTGGATCTCGTCAACATCGCGCGCGCCGACAGCCAGCAAGCCGGCGGCGTGATGGACGAGCTCCTCGCCATGTTCTTCGCCATTGAGCTCCTCCGCACCGTCGAGGCGCTGCACAAAGCCGGGATCCTGCACGGCGACCTCAAGGCGGACAATGTGCTCGTGCGGCTCGACGCGGGCGGTGCGGCGTGGAGCACGCAGTACGCTGCTGATGGGTC
>JPJV01002508.1:0-29334 GCA_000750745.1 Pseudogymnoascus sp. VKM F-4281 (FW-2241)
AATGGGCGAGAGGGGTGTTGGGTTGGGGACGGCATTCTTGGTTGCGACGCCAGTTTGGGAAGGTGCGATGGTTGTTGACCGATGTCAGGCTGGTATGGGAAGGTGCGGTGGTGGTTGTGCTTGGTGTGTCGTTCGCAGTCGTGACTTCCTTTTATATCACAGGAAGAAAGATCGTGGCTTCCTCTTTATGTCAGACTCGATCAACGAGTCGTTCTTTCCGTTCGGAGTTCGGTTAGTTGCTGGTGCTATTATATTCGTGGACGTCGGTGGCTTTAACACCTCCGCGCTCAATACCGATGGGAAGTTGCTTTCGTCGTCCTTTGGAGGGTTGTATGCTGTATCGTCACTCACCACTCGGGGACTAAACAGTCGCCAGCGGAGAAATGGATCGCGGGGTCGATTTTCCGGGGAAAACGTCGTCTTATCTCGAGAGTGGCAATGAGGGGGTCTGGATGTATTTTATGGATGGTGGTCCCCCTCTTTGGTCGCCAGTCGCCCGCCTAGCCGCGGAAAGATGGATGAGTGAGCAGCGCGGTTGTGCCGTGTGGGTTGTGTGAGTGACGTGAGTGATCTTTCGTGGATGGTCGAGTGAGGGGTGGTGATGGTGCTGTCGAATCAGGAGGACGGGATTTGCAGGCAGCGCTCCGAGGTCTGCCGAGGGCAACGGGATATACTATGGTAAGTATGTACTGTACAGAACAGAGATGTTGGTTGAAGGTCGGTGATGTAACTCTTGGGACGGAAGCTGCGGGTTTATAGAAATATAAAACTGGCGGCGGCAATGATGGTGATTGTGAAGTAAAGTGATGAATGGAGAGCGTGGTTCCGAGTTATTATATATAAACACTCGTCATGATCTTGAGTTTGGTGGCAAGGCTGTCTGTCTAGCTGTCAAGCTGTCTACCTGTGTCTCGTGAGTATCAGTATTCCTGCTTCACCCGATGGGAAAAGTACTCAGTAGGTAGTGAAGGGTCCATCCGTTGTCCATCCGTTGTTGTGGGGAGAACGAAGCAAGTACCTCTCCGCTGGTGGTAGTATGGAAACGGTACAGTACATAGAGCAGCAAGCTGCCATTCATCAGTGAAGTGTAATCACAACAGTCTTTAGCAATGAATAAAAACAAAACAACGATATACTTTAGTATATCTTATTGAAGACAAGATGAAGCTGTAGATATTTGAATCCTCCACCCAGGACGAAGAATAGAATACCTGTGATCGAGACAAGAGAGGGAACTCACTCACGTCACCTCTCGGAACATCCCGGCTATCTCTCTTGTTTCTTTTGTCCGAGTCACGTGATATTTGTGAATACCGTCTCGGGAAATCTGCAATTGAGCCAAAGCAAGCTCCGACTCGCATCCAACCCCCCAATTGAACCCTCCACATTCGCCCTCGCGCAACCTAATCGCATACAATGGCTGGGGTAAGCTACTCCCCTACTATCGCCCGTAGAGATATCTGCACAGAGGCAACGGTGGACGGAGCAAGACTGACTGAGCTGCAATAGACTACCGCCCCGTGGGCGTCGCAGAAGGCGTACCGCACTTACCGCTCCGCTTATGGACCCAAGTACGTTTGAAGATCCGCGATGACAGTGCTGGGAGAGATGGAGGAATAGATGGCTGACAGGGCGCAGGTACAAGATCCAGCCGAACATTGGAGGGTGGACTGTCAAGGCGACTACGAAGCTGTGGGTTCCCACCGATCCGAGATGGGAATACGGCACGACGGCCGAGATGGGAATGGAGAACGAATGTGGGGCGAGATGTTTGGGATAGACGTACTGACGGTAGACAGTGGCATGACTCTTGCCGGCTTCGGCGCGACCGCTGGCTTCTTCGCGCTCTTCTTCTTCGGCGAGGTGCCGATTGTGCGCAAGGATATCCTCTCCGTAGGTTCTCCAATACACACACGTCAATACTATGAAGGGAGTGGGAGCTAACGACTTTACAGAAGGTGCCTGTTATCGGACAAAGGTTCATCAGGGAGATTCCAAGTTCGGACAACGTATGTGATGTCCTTTCCTGTGTGACGAGTGAGATGGGTATGACGCGGGATGCTAACCATGAGCAGCCTTTCTAATCGATCTGCTTGATTCGAATGGGGAAGTGGAATGGATAGAAGGAGATCAGATGGGAGAGGGGAGAGGAGACGTGAGAGGCGTGTTTGGAAAGTGTATATTAAGCGCTATATAAACTAGAAGGCGTGTTATTCCACCGACATGGCTCATGGGACAATGGTCGCCATCTCCTCTTAAGTCTGCACGATGTGATGGTTTGCAAGGCTGGTTATGATGTGATATTGTTTGCCATGGTGAAGTTACTAGCCTATGAGTCTGTCCTGATGAATCGAAAATGACAACCAACGCCCAAACAGCCGGCTAGAGCGTCAAGAACACCAGTACTGCATACATATATATAACTAAATATAATATTGTTTGTAGACATTCACAGATCTCCTGTTGAAGTTGATATGATACATTGTAGTTGACACTGTCAATCACGGTAGATATTTCGTCTTCTAGCAGCTTCCAATAGCTCCACGGCTGACAGATACCAGCCCCGACAGGGATGGGTCGACGGAAAGCTGAAGCCCCACGACAGCACGACAGCACACCCGTACAAACGCCAACATAAATCATTTATCAGCTCCTCCCCTTCTCCTTCCCTTCTTTTGTTTCTCCTTTCCACAATAGCTTCATAAATAGCTTTCATTAATCCCCCAGCGATAGCACCAATGCCGGCATAGCGATTAACTACGCGCACAGCGAACTCCAGCTCATACTCTTCTCCAGAAACCCCACCATCCAAGCCGAACAGACACATTCACGAGGCTGACTGACCGCGCCGAATCAACAACCAACAGCGCACAGCCACGCAGACCCAGCCAAGCTCGAAATCTCCCCAGAGGCCCAGATCCAGCCAGCATCCCGATACAATATTCGTCTCAGCTATCGAATCCCAATCAACAGCCTACAAGCGCCCAGGCCCTTCTCCAGGCCACCGCTGCAGCCTGCTGGCTCCATAGCACAGCCTTACCTTGCCCCAGCTGCACGACTCACACGGCGACTCACCCCAAGGGATAAAGCTGCCTAGACTAGCGAGTGAGACGCACCTGGAAGTTTCGCAAAAGTGCAGGGGCAATAAAGCTGAAATGTCGGTGGCACGGGCACAGCAGTTGAAGGAGGAGGGGAATAAGTAGGTTGGCCTGCCTTCCTTGTGTCTATTGTTGTGATTTTATTTTCTGGCTTTCATTCCCGTTCTATTACGCCTGTTTTTGAACTACTCCTGTGTTTGATTTTTTATCACTTTGCTCCATTCCACTACAGGTTGCGATTCCAACTGTTGAGTCGTTGAGTCACGAAGCAAGTGCTGGCTGTGGGCAGAGCAGGCATATAAGAGCAAACAAGAGAAAACACACAGAAGGGGGAAACTAAGTCATATCACACTCGCCATGGACGACGTTCCAGACGAACCCGAGGACTACATCCCCGCCCCACCACCCCCCGAATACCCCATTATTTCCCCTGCATCACCTACATCTCCTACATCTCCTACATCCTCAACCGATCTCACTCTCCCCACTCGCTCCGCAATCGAGGACACAAGCGATGTCGAGGACACAAGCGATGTCGAGGACACGAGCGATGTCGTCGATGACACGAGCGATGTTGTCGAGGATACGAGCGACGTCGAGGACACGAGCGATGTTGAAAACACAAGCACTGGCGCATCCACACCAAAATCCCCCATGACTGAGACCGAGAGAGCCCGCGCACTCGAGCTTCACACAACTACCACCGCCGCTTCCACCGCTAACCTCGAGGCGTCCAGATTCTTCCGTTCCAACGACCTCGCTCAAGCCGAGGCGCTCTACACCAAAGCCATCCTCCTTGACCCGTCTGCACCGATGTTGTATACCAACCGCGCGATGGCGCGGCTAAAGCTAGGGATGCTAGGAGGCGTGCTAGAAGACTGCGCGTCGAGCCTGGCGATCAAGGAGAAGGCAAATATGAAGGCGCGGTATTACGCTGCTCAGGCACTAATGGAGCTGGGGCGGGGAAGGGAGGGGCTGAAAGAAGCGATGGAAGCGTATAAGATTGCTGTGAAGGAGGAGACGGGCAGTTTGGGGAGTGTAGTGTCGGTGGTGTTGAAGTGTAAGAAGGTTGCTTGGGAGGAGAGGGAGCAGGAGAGGGTGGCGGGTACGGAGGGGGTGAGGGGGAAGGTTGTGGAGGGGTTGAAGCGGGATCTGGACAGGCGGATTGAAGCGGTTGGCGAGGGGGAAAGGGAAGGAGTGAGAAAGGAGGGGGAGGAGATGATCGAGGAGGTTGAGCGGGTATGGGTTGAGGCTGGGAAGGCGGAGAAGAAGAGGGTTGTACCAGATTGGGCCGTTGACGATATCACCTTCTCCTTCATGGTTGACCCCGTTATAGTAAGTCACATACCCTATGCACATCAAGCTTCACAACTATTATTCCCGATTACACCTCAAGCCCCTGCTCACACCTCTTCAGACAAAAACAGGCAAATCCTACGAGCGCGCCGCAATCCTCGAGCACCTTCGCCGCTCCCCCACCGACCCACTGACACGTGAACCACTGCGTATCGATGAGCTGCGGCCCAACCTGGCGCTGCGGGAAGCGTGCGAGGAGTTTCTAATAGAGAACGGATGGGCTGTTGATTATTGATTTCGCAGTTGTGTTTGGGGGTGTTCAGATGCTGCGCCGTGCAAAGTGAGTGGCGTCGCGCACCTACTCAGCCTCTCTCTGTTTTTCAGCCTGTCGCCTCCCCATAGTCGCTCGCAGTTTCGCGTTACCGCGCAGCAGCCTCTGCATCTGCTCAAGCCCTTTTTGCAGTGGATGCTGTCCTAGTAAGTCGATCTCTTAATGAAGGTTGGCATCCAATCGAATCGCGATACAAGATATCGCTGGAGCACATCCTCGTGCTCCAGTGACTGCCTAACCTGCATTGCATTGTCTCGTACTAGTATCACTAGATATAGCATGGAGTCCTTGGTCTCAATGAATTCTCTGCACCGGAACTGTCATGTAGTTGCTAGCTAGATCAGGATCTGATGCTCCAGCCAAGATGTAGGAAGACAAGAAGCGAGGCAAACTTTTGAGTGAAGAAATGCGAGATAAAGTGTTGATTGATGTTCCTGGGATCTTGATGGACGTGCTTGGTCTGAGCATAAGTGATGAGATGTGGTATCCAAGTTGAACACGATGATGGCGAGGACAATGTTATATAACCTAGGAAAGAGACCATTTTCCCGAGGATGAAGACGTTTGATCTGTGGACGAAACATGGAATGGTCTTGAGGGATATATCACCTGCGTTTCATGCCTCTGCGAAACCAAAGTCCTGATATATCAGCGTAGTGACCGGGAAAGGATTGGATTCCAGAACGCCAACCCAATGCTGCTCGCCAGCCATTACAGCTGCTAGATACTCAAACTGTCTCTGGGAAGTAAAAGGTTAGTCTTTGTCCTATGGAAAGCCTGTCCTCTTCAGACTTGACTCTAGCAGTCTGATTTTGCGTAGACCTGCTTAGAGACGTCAGTGATATATCCTAGGGGTAAGGGGTGCTATTGTTCAATTAACGAGACAACAGCATCGAACGTGTATGAATCCCCAACCTCCACCCATGCGCAATATTCGAAAGAATCACCAAGACAATTGCTCGTCGACATATCAATATCACAAACCACTTATTCAACCCGCATCGATGGTTAAATGACCACATCTCACCCATAAAATAATGCTCAAAATAATGCTCCAGTTTCTGTACTAAGCATACGTGGGTATATCTATTCTGGTTTCATCCCATCTCCCGCTATGATATCGCTAACCCGAATCCCATGTGTATCTACATGGAATAGCTATGTTATGCTAGATTCATCTAGCTTTTCACAATTCCACCCTTGGGCTACTGCCGGTCGGTGGTCTGAAAGCAGCTATGTAACTACGTTATGTTGTTAATCGCAACGTATACTGTCATCACTTTCATGCTCTCCCCCCCAACAATTCCATAATTTACGGTTAAACAATATGCTTTTATTTCCATCTTCAGGCTCGTAGGATGAAGTTTCCCCACTGCACAACTTCGCTGGAAGTAGCTCTGTGGGTCTTTTAAACATCCTGTTCACTAGACAAGGAGCCTATTTGCTGCAAATATAAGGGCCTACTACCTTTCCAAAGGTAGCTAAGAACACACGATGTTATCTGTTAAACACTTCCGTAAGAACAGAGAGAATAGAAAGCCGCCAGAGACTTTCTCCATGCAAGTCGGTTGCACCATGAGGTTCCTCCAACGAAAACGTAGGGAAGGTAGAAGGGCCCAACGCTGACTTGGGGCGTAATCTATGGCTTTGAAAAAACTTCCGTCAACCTTCAACTCCTAGATACTGCAAACTATTTGAAGTGTATACGCTTAGTAGAGGACTTAGCCCTATCATATACTTTTGGCTTCACACTTCGAAGGCAGTCTTGCCAGTAAGAACCGACGTATTTATGCCATAGATAGGGAGAAATTCTAGAAGCATCTCAATGAGGGCTAAGTCGGTTCCTAGAGTTGTAAGTAAGGAGTTATCTAGAGAAATAGGAATTTTAACATACCCTTAGCGCTTATTATCGACGCGGATATCGGGAGATACTCAGTCTTTCCGGTGATCTTAGACAGATATTTTGCTTGCCCGACTGCCACATTTTATATAAGTAGAAAGGTCGCTAGTAGTAGAGGAGTACATACTAGGCACTACGATGTTTGGTACACCGGAAAGAGAGGCATGTAGATTGGAATCGAAGCCGTAGTACTCGCGTTTGGGCGCCTCCCTTTAATAGCTTAGCTTAAAACCCAAAGTTGTGGTGGCAGAATAATGGTATTTACGGGAGGCGATCGTTACGATGGTGGTCATAGTATCTCGGGACAATCATGATAGTTGAGGCTACTGGGTCTCGATCACGTATAATGTGACCTAAAAATAGCTCGTTGTGAGTTTCAACTTCTTCTTGAGCTTGCCTCCTTCGTTTCGATGTGACCGAAGAACCATGATCCCTATGTACCAGTTAGTATTAAAACGGGGTGGTTTCCAGCATACTCACCATATCCATTCGGTAGGTCCACTAACGAAGGGCTTATGCTTGAATTTGGCTTCATGAACTTTTCGAAAGCCAGATGTCATGTTATAATAATCATGGGTGAGGGTGTCTATGAAAGTCTGCGTGCAGCGATAAGTAGGTCATATTAATATGGGGCCATGTGAGCTAACCTTTCTGAAATACGAAAAGAATGACTCAGAATTTGAGGGCAGTCTGTGTGATCTCCAATGGTCCTCAATGGGTGTATGAACTACCTTAGCATCTAAATGCTTCGATAGGGCAGATACAAACTTCTTGACGATCTCCTGCGCCTCCTGGAACTGCACATCATATTCAGGGGGTGCCAGGATTCTCGTTACATTCAACGCCTACATAATTGATTAGTAGAACTTCAATATTTTATATTTCACGTGGAGACATGCCTTGATTCTCATCGATTTCCACTCCCCCCAAAATTCCCCCAAAATAAGCATTTCTTCGAGATTTCGTGCAAAATAGCCTGTCGTCTGGAAAGTACTGAGGTAGATCAGCCAACACTCAAATATTTAAACATTGGGGCACTTACGGACACGGAATTTGTGACCCGGGCTCTTGCTTTCCATCGTGTGTTGGTCGGAGACCATATATTCCGCCTGCAACAGCAGGATCGCGAACGCTACCGCCCCCTAGTTCATGTTTTAGCAAATGCAAGTTTGTAAGAAAGTAAGCTTACCATCAGTTCCTAGTGCAACATCTAGCCATGGATAAGTCGCAATGGCAGCCGCACTGCCCGTACTACTTCCTGTTGCGCCTAGATACTGATCCCCCCTAGGGTTGAAAGGATACGAGTAGTCCACCCAGTCCGCAACCACTTCTTGCTCCCCAGCAAACTCAACAGTCTTAGTTTTACCAACAAATATAGCACCTTGTTTAATCATCACATCAATGAAATTGGCACTGTGGTTTGCTGGTGGATAACACTTAGCGAATGCTCGATTTCCATTACCTGTACGCACGCCTTTCAGATCCAGAACGTCTTTCACGCCAACTCTCATACCCGATAGAGGCTTTTCAGCAGTTCGCTTATATCTGAGTCGGGATGGAACCGCTATGGTTAGCGTATGTGCCCCGTAGGCAGACGCAGTAAGCTCAGAATATCTATTCCGCTTAAGTTTAGATCCAACAATAGCACGGAATAGCACCTACGTTGAGCTATCATCTTGGGATGGTATGGTGGCTGCAATAAAGGCTTCTCCGGGATCAGCATACAATCGCCAGGCAGCGAAAAGGCCTCTGGAAGAGTAGAAGTACGGCCCTTCTTCACATGACACGGGACCTGGGCTTGCAACGTGTAAATGTTTACAGCCCTGGGATGAGAGAAACGCTGTAGCATCATCACTGATTTTAGCTGAGCATTCATCTGTGATCAACAAGATTGTCGTCATAAAACTTGGTGAGAAAACATCGTCAGTCTTGAAGTAGTCCAACTTTGCCCTTAAATTTGCGGACGTCACTGCCTCTCTCCTGCTGTCGATGAGGGCAATTGGTGCCCACTCTGAGGACGACCCCGTTTCTCCAATAATGGACAGCTTGTAAACTGTTAGTAATTTGAATCCACGGCGGAGTATAACCTTCATATAATTACGTCTGGAGAATCTTGGATAAAATACTGCATACCGGAAAGGTCGAATACAGTCGTAGCCTTGATCCGGGGTAAAGTAGTGGTCCCATTGTCCCTAATTTGTCTGCTGATGCTAACTGGAGTAATTTTGAGGTTGTAGGCAAACCGTGGTTTCTCTGTAGTAATCTTGGAGCTAGTACTTCCCATTGTGACGAAAATGTATAAAGTTGCAACGAGGAGGAATACTATCATCGAATGAACGGGGACGGGGGGGCGGGAGGAGAACATAGCTGCGCCCGCGCTTTACCGCCATGAACGGCTCGGTGCTGCAGGTGAGAAAAGGACTTAGGTTAACGACATACATTGAGAATTTCATTTGAATTAACATGGCTGCAGTGACAGTTTATGGAAATAGCATTTCAGTCGATGGTTGCAGGTTGACAATAGGCTAGTTACATGAAGGGGGCTGTGAAACGTGCCGCAGTTGCAACCTGGACACACATGTTATCACAGGTTGTTCATTTGCCCTTGTGTCTCGAATGGCGACGGCATGTAAAGACGGAGGTAGAGACTATAAAATGTCGGAAATCCTGATTAGAAGTCGTAAATGGCTATCCTTAATCCATTGGTAGATTTGAATAATCACCATCTATTCCATCACCGACAAGGCGGTTTTCGAAGTGATGGCAACCACTGGACATCTTGGGCTGGCCATGGCACGCAAGTTAGGCGGAACGCAGTTTGTTTTCGATGGGCGGCTATGGAACCCGAATGTCACACGGCATCGCCAGTACATCCGTGTCGGGCATGCCGCCAAGGGCCGGACCGGTGAAGTTGTATCGAGCGGGGTATCCCAGCTCACTGGTTGTCAACTCTTCACCGGTCAGCATTGGGGTGTTCCAGGTGGACCAATCGCATCTGAAACCACAAGTCTGCCACCTGTCCTGCCACCTGTGCATGCGGCTAATTTATTCTGTTACACAGCATATACTCGTACTTTGGATTCACGAATGGATAACGTCTTAAGGTCGGCTATACTATGCGGTATTATAGTCCAATAGGGGGCCCTTATTATTCGACTAGTATTACGCTGCTTTACTTATCGCCACGTCACGTTATTGTATGGTTATTTACAAGGGAAATATTCTTAAAATCTGCTAGAAAGTCTGTAACTTTATTTTGAGCATGTAGTTAAAGTATAGGAAGATATCTATTATGATTCCCATTTATTTTATGTCTATATACTAGGCTGTTATTTCTGCTGTATATAGCATAGGAAATATCTGGGTACATTATAATTTTGTTGTTCATTTAATATTTTTCGCCATGGGTTTTTAAAAGCAGTGCTCGAGTAGAATATTCCCTATCTACGGTTATTAATCTAAAGCACGGGTACAGCCTTGCATTCTGGGGTTTCACGCTGTCATTCGTATACTTGCAACATGCATGACACTGGTAAGTAGACTCCACTGTTTTGTGTTTGTCTATGTAACACAGCTCCCGGAGATCTGCGCTTTGCATAGTTCTTAGCTGCATCAGGCGACCATCATCATCATCGAACCAGGGCCTTAAAAAACAAATCCCGCCTACAAATGTTGGAAGCCGTAGGGAACTGCTATTATCCGACGGGTTTAAAACTACGTGGTTACACGTTGGGTTCTGCTCCGGCCTAACGAGGCTCTAACTTGACGGCAGATCGGAGCAGTAGAGGTAGCTTCGGCATCGGTTGCAAAGGTGTTGTGAGGATTGCACTGTCGGTTCAAGGTCGTGTATTCTGGTGGATTGCAAGTGTATATAAACTCGTGTTATATGCCTACTCACCACAGTTGTCATTAATCACCACCATCTTGTCCTCCACTACCTATTACTACGAGTTACCAACAAAAAGTTTACTCTCACAGAATCTATGCATAACCCTCCCGTTGTCTCAGAGAGAATCATATCGAGACAATATGGCCGACAAACAAACTGACTCGACAGCCCCACAAACTGCCTCAAACCCGCAGGAAAAGGCTCAGCCATGGAAGTCCTTTTGGCCATTACAGGGTGAAAACTCCGAGCAAACTTTCACCGAAGTCAACAATGCGAGTTCCGAAAATGCGGCCAAGTACTGGTATACATTGGAACGCGGTGGTCTAATTGCTGAACAAGAAAAGAAGTTGGCTGTTGTCATGCAGAAGGCATTTAATAACGAGCCATGGTACTCTGGTAATAAGGAGGACTGGGGCGGTCTAAATCCCATGGATATGGCTCGACTGCTTGATCGCTGCTCAATGTGTGGACAGCCATCTGAAAGCTGTGCATGTGGTAGCACATTCGAAGGGGGCTAATGCATCTGTTGGGAAGAGATGTAGTGGCAAGGGATAGTGTTTTTGTTGGCAGAGAATGCTTTGGAATTTCAAGAGGGTAGGTGAGAACAGCGAGAATGTATTGAATCTGGAACCGGGAGCAAATGTGGCAATTTGCAAGGGCTATATTTCGAATGCGTGCTTCAGGACAAAATGTATTGTACTGTATGTACTTTTGTAGCCCGGAATTGCAGGAGCGAGTACACGTAGCAACGAGTAGGAATATTAACAATTATACGTAAATCAAGTCCGTTAATTGGTTTCTAAACATAGCCAGCCCCCACGGCGATATCGAAACCGCATGGGTAGCGCCTCAGCAGCAGCATGCATTGGCTTAGTGTTACATTCCCTTGGGATCTCCATTTTGCAGAAGAGTCGCCGCTACGTGGGGCCTGTCAGACTGTGGGCAAGTCTATATATTTTGAAGGGTTGCATAGTTGCTTTTTATGTCCCCATTCAAGTACTCACGCGACTCGATACAAAAATAAGCTGAGAAGAAGCTCCGATCCCAAGCTTAATTGTACTATTCACTTTATTCTCTATATTGGTGATAATGGCAGTGGCAATTGAATCAATATGTAAGTTTTCAGTAACTATTTTTTATACAGAGTCTAAGAATCATAAGCCGGGGCGGCCTTCAGGAACGATGCAATGCATCTCGTGCCCGATATGACTAGTGCAAATGCGGAGTGGGATTTGTGCCATGAGAAAATCACAACGCCCCTGAAATTCCTCGCACCAAGTCCACGGTGGCTGACCGAAAAGCCATTTTGTCTCTCCATTCCTCTGCCAGAGGGCCAGCCAAGGAGTAATACCATTACATGCACAATGCCAAATTCGACGGTTGGAAACGTGCGAGGTATTGAGAGCTTATTTCAGCTAGACAAGAGCGGGTTTGAGTTTTCAAGTCTACCGCCGCTGCCACAGAATCTCGATTTTGACGACCATGTTGCGTTTGAGGCTGGGTACTTGCAGGATATGGCGAATTTCCTCAAGAAGAAGTTGAACGCTGACGCAGTATTTGTGTTCGATTACACGGTTTGCTATGACACCCCACCGTACAAAATGAGGCTCACAAACACAGCGCCGCTGTTCCATTCCACCTCTAGAGGGGCTCAATAAGTCTGAAGTCAGACTCCCAGGTACCGTAGCACATATTGGTGAGACAACATATGTGGCATCACAGTTACACTTGCTGAGCTGTTACCAGACCAAACCCCAATGGCAGCTCTGGGACGGGCAAAACTACACCTTGGTGAAAACTGCGAGAAGTATCTAAAGGGCCGCATGCAGCTGATAAAGTATGCAGACTTGACGGAATCGATACACATAGTAGACTCAAATTGACTGATATGTTTCATAGTATCTGGCGACCGCTTATCAATATTATTGAAGAGAGCCCACTGGCTTTCTGCGATTCGCGAACAGTCTCGAGTGCGGATCTTGTCGCTGCAGATTTGGTATATCCACACCATGTCGGAGAAAAGTATGACGTTCTATGGAGTGAGGACCAAAGATGGTACTATCTCGACAAGATGCGGTCAGATGAGTGCGTTCTAATCAAAATGTTTGACTCTCAGATGGATGGTAGGGCTCGTGGTCAGTAATCTCCCAAATATGTACAAAAGCCATGCGCTCACGAATAAAGGTTGTCCTCACCAATCGTTCTGCCACCCAGCTACTCGAGATAATGCACCCCCAAGAGAAAGTCTGGAGCTCAGATGCATGGTATTCCACAGTCAGGCGCAATAGGCGGTAATATCGATTCGAAGTCACGTCTTGTATATCCTTTCCATTACATTGGTCATATATAGGTGCGGTATCATTATCGTTCAGCAAGGACTCTATCTAAACCAAGAATTTACAAGTTTGTCGTAAGCCTCCATCGTCTCGATTTTGGCCGTTGGAAATGTTGTGATAGTCTCACGAAATCTTACAGCCTCAAGGCGTGCCTTTTCTGCCCCCACGTGCTCACCCATCTGCTCTAAAACTTGTCCACGCAAGAAACTTGCCCGAGCAAGTCTTGGAGCGGAATCCCATGTACTTTCAAATATCTGCATGGCGCTCTCAATATGTTTCCTGTTAAGATTTTAGCGGGGGCTTGGTAGATGTTTTTGTTTAATACTTACTTGGCTTTTGAGAGATTGCCCATCTCGTACAAGATAGACGCAACTTTGTGGAATGAGAGGCCTGTTTTAAAGTGCTGGGGTGTGATTTTCTCTCGAATTTGGAGCGCTTCCTGATGAATGTCCAGGCCATCAGTCATTTTATTCTGAGAAAGACGAAGGTTTCCCATGTCGAATAGGACCCTTCTCACTCAATATCAGCACTAGCAATGAGCAGCGGTTGGGATTCAACTTACTCGGCGTAACGATCAGAATTTGCGCCAGAAGAACCTTTGCAAAGTTCCTTTGCTTTGTTTAAGCACTTCTCGGCGTCATCCAATAGCTTCTGTTTGACGTACAACAGGGCTAAGTTTTGGAAAGCGACGGCTGTTTGAGTTTGATCATCATCGCCACAGTTGTTCCTTACAGCGATTGCCTTGTTGTGGTACTCGAATGACTCCTCGTGCCTGTCGCATTCCATACTAATAATACCAGCCGAGTAATAGGTGTTGCAAAGATCAGGGTTAGTAGGTTCAAGGACTTCTTCTCGAAGCTTAATGCATTGTTTTATGAGAAGATCCGCTTCCTTGACTCTGTTGTTGTCGGCACATAGACCGGCTCTGATGAATATTGCTGTGGCTAGGATTGCCTTTTGCTTCTCAAGGCAAGTTGTTTCCAAGGTTTCCACCAATTCAGCAACTTGGCCGAAATGGCCACTCTCAAAAAGAAACCTACATGGTTAGCCATATTTGACACTTACAGAGAATAACTCACCAAGTACAAGGTCCGAGTAATTCCGCTAGTTGTGCGCTTTTATGACCTTTGGGGAAGTGGTCACGAAACCGAGCTAATAAGAACAGTACGTGCGGGAGAAGTCGTTCACATTGGGACCAATTTTCATACATTGGTCTTCCTTTGGTCTCCTTGGGAAATTCTCGAAGTAGAAGTCCGAGGGCAGTATCAAAGCTCGACTCTCGCTGTTGTTCATCCATCGAATCCCACACGATAGCCTGGACGAGACGGTGGACATTGATTTCTTTTTTATCATTGATGGTAAACAATGCCTTTCTTCGAAGATCTCCGGACGCTTTAAAGTATCTAAATTTAATTAGTTGAGTTATTGAAATTGGGGGCGCTCACAGACTCAAACTTTGTTTTTAAGCTTGCAAAAGTATTCCCGGTATCGAATTTATGTAGAAGATGTTCAAGTGGAATTCTTTCCGGGTCAAAAAAGGTCAACGCGTATAAAACTTCTTTGGGCTGGGCGTCTAATTTATCTATCGCGAACGCTGTTGCTATGCTATGCTCGTATTGCCAGGTGCCGGGCTTTTCTGCGTGGAGCAGAGACGCGCTTTGAGCATAAATCTCAATAAAATCGTTCATGGTCAGTTGATTCTGGCGAATATACCCTCCGATTTGTGCCAAGGCGATTGGCATTCCTCCCCACTGGTCGAGGAAGTGATTTAACTCCGGGGGGCATTTGGTCCCAGGGCCATAACAAGTCGTTTTGCAGAACAGTTCATACGACTGCTCCTTGCAGAGTGGTTCAAGACGTATTCTATTTGTTATCTGTGATTCGTAGGATGTAAAGGAATCCCTACTCGTCATGATCACATTACCTATGCAGTGAATTGGCCAGAATTCATGAAGTAGCTTCATGTTGTCGACGTTGTCGAACACCACAAGCCATGTTTCATCTTTAGAAAGTAAGTAAGTAGCCTGGTTTCCTATGCTGGGACATACTTGTATGTTTTAGCCATGATAGAATTGCCTTTGTTGCAGTCGTACTATCCGTCATTGCGTTGCATCCATCAAGAGCAAGGTTGGTTGCCGCATTTGCAAGCCCATCGGAGAGCTTGACACGGTTGTCAGAGGTGACCCAGATTACGGCTTGATAATCCAGCCCAAACCTATGGACGTATTCTGCAGCAAGCTGTGTTTTTCCAACACCAGGCAATCCATGCAAAGATACTACCCTCAGCTCTTTCCTCGGCAACTGCAGGGCGTCATGAATCTGCTGTAGATATTCCTCACGACCGTAGAAGTGTTTATCTCTCGCAAATGGTATTTCCCGGTACGGTAGCTTTGCGTGAAGAATATTAGAAGCCGTTCCAGCCCCGAGGCTATTGAATAGTTTCGACAGCGAGGCTGCTTGTCTACGCAGCCTCGTAGAGGCTTCGTCGGAAATTTTGTCAGCTTTCGCTTCAACTTCTAATGATGCGGAATCATCGTTGCGTTCAGAGTAACCTTGTTCAGGATGTTAGACTGTTATCTTGAAAGACTTCTGAGGCATAGTTACTAAAAATGTGTGGTTCGCTGATAAGAAGTTTTAATATTGCTCCGAGGCTACAAAATAAGTCGTTGAAAATTTGCAAGGTTTCGGAAGCTATGCGATTCTCTCCTCGGGCGATATATATATGTTCCCCAAGCCGTGGAAGGGCAATCATAATGCTCAAATTTTCTAACCACAAGAGAGATTTGTGGCGTCCATGGGGCGTTTCACAAGAGAACTGGCACAGTTAGTATAAATGTTCAGACGCGGCATTTTAACTCACCTTTAATATGAAGACTGCGCTACCCCATATTATCGCCTGCCAGGCGACGCTTTTTGGTCTCAGCACTTTGTCTACGAAGAGCATGAACCCACTGTATGCTGTCGTTACTCCATCGATGCGCACACGGTAATGAAGGTCACCATCTTCCAAATCAGGTTTTGGGAGTTGCTGAAATTTCTCGACGAATGACTCGAAATGAGTTACCGACATTAACTCTGGCAGTATGTCAGTCCGATGTTCCATCATCTCTTCGAAAGTCGAAACCGAGTCCTCCATTGAAGCATTCTTCATGCCTCCAGTTGCTTAGTCTGGAATCACGGCACATTTGAACACGAAATTCGAGGATTTAACAATGGGTGATGTAAATACAACTACTGCTTCAATTTCTCATGGTTCTAGAAATTCGACAAAAGTGCGGAAGTGATTCTTTCCTGCCTTCGACAAGGCCATGAGATGGATAACTTATCTTAGTGCCTGAAAATGTAGTTTGTAAGATCACAGAGGACTATTCCCCAATGACAGCACATAATTGCAGAGGTTGTGTCGACAGACCTGTACTTTATGAGGCCGGGCACCAACTTCAAATGTATAATCCTTGGCAAGTGTGCGCTGCTGTGCGAAATATTACCGCCGCGCCGCAAGGCTCACCAATTACAAAAGGGGGTTTGACCGAAGTGGTGCACGACATATGTGCAACAACAGCGACCCCATCACCTCCGGTATTATTGGATCGCTGGGGCTCATGTAGCGTTGGTTTCGGCATTACCATCCCTGGCGACGTCTTATGTAGCCAATTGTAACTCCGAGGGTAGTTACAGACTGGAGTTAATTTTTCCACAGGTGATGCCATAATGATTATGTGCTGATATTGTTCTAAAGTGGAAGACAGGGTATAGTAACCTATCACTAACAGCCATGGGCGGCCTTGGATTCACTTATGGCTCCACGTTCCCTCGAGGTTGCTGAGGCTCTAACGAAGAGCCTCTCCTGTGCTCCATCCATACCTTCAGGCAGAATCCGCTAGCAAAATGTATGGCTGTGTAGTGGCGGATGGGAATAGGAGGGCCTAGGTAAGCCTTGCGAGGGCTTACTGAGGACATTCTGCAACCCAACTGGTTTCTACTCACCGATATAAGCTTTTTGGGCACTGATATTTCTGTAATATGAGATTTCACTTCGACGCACGAGGATATAAAGCTTTGCAGCGCATGAACAGGTAAAGCCATGGGATCGAGGTGTGGCCGTTTGCGCGATATATGCCGACTTGATGTGGTGGTCTGCCCTGCCTACCTCATGGTCTTAGAACACAGAAGGCTTGGGAATTGAACATCGGAGAACTTAATCATAGCTCAGCACTTTGCCTGTTACATTATTTCTGCCTTAGTTGAATAAAGGTATTCTTCAAGATGTCCACTTTGAACATTGATTTGGAAAGCGGACATGTTGGAAAGCTAAGATGGACTCCATTTTCCGTAAAACGGCCTATTCGTCCACGAGGTACAAATTCCAAAGTCTTCATTTCTATCATGATAAATACTAATGTATAAGACCATATACATATTGATCACGCTTTGCGATGCCGCATGGTAGATGCTATTTCTATGAATAGCTTTGCAGGCTCCAGCCCCACGACAAAAGAATGGCTAAATGTATACATTGATAATCTAATATACCAACTCGAAGATACCCAGCGAGTATTTCAGGGTATGATTCCAACATCGTTTAAACCCAGAAACCATAATCGAGAAAGGGACTGGTTCATTCAGAGCCTTCTTGTTATATGGGAGGCTGCCCGCCAGCGTGGACAGCTCAGCTTGGCTGGTTTGGCAGAAGCACTTCAAAGAGGAGAGTGCCTGGAAACTTGCGAAAAACCACAAGCGCAACAAATGGACAAACTTATACTGCGCTTTGTATTTTTCTTAATTGGCTGCTCGACCTCGCTATATGCGTTTCAATCCCGCCCACTATCTCTAGATTTCTTTCAGATTTGCGGGTACAATGCGAAGACAAATTACTACCACTCTTCATACCTGAAGACACAGGTCTCAGAGGAAGGAGTTCAACGCCCAGTGAGAGATTTCCTACAAGGGTTTGGAAGATTCCCTCTTCGAGCCTCTAAGTTGCCCAGAGACAATATCGAGCCACATGGGAGGGTGGTTATAGACCCCATCGATTTCAATGCAAAGGTTTTAAAAAGCACTTGCGGAATAGATATTGTGTGGACGGATATTTTAAGCGCCCATCTGGATTACGATGAGCGGTCCAAAAGCCTCTTCTTGTTCATGTTTCCAAGCTTTTGCCTTGCCAATATTCCGAAAACTGGAGTCAATGACCATGTCAATATTGTTCAGCGGTATGCAAAACCTTTAAACTGATGTTTTTAGTAGCTAATTGATTAGATGCTGGACTGAGATTCCTTCTCCGAGCACAATTGCTTCGCAGGAAATGGCAGATTTCATGAAGGAAGTCCTCCTAACAACCCATTTGATCTTCTCGCAATTCAAAAAGGCGAGGAGATTATTCCGGCTTGCCGATGCTTCCACTGATCCGCTGTTAGCAATCCTCTGCGGTCATGAATGGCCCACAAGATTTCAGGATTGGAACCACCGACCTCGTCGAGTTTACGACTTGCACGATGATTTCCCAATATTCAAGAAAAGATTGAGGGTAATCAACGATCAGATTGCTCTATCTCGGCCAAAAGGATTGAAGGAGCTTTGGACCCATGACAGGGATAAACTCCAGTGGTATACTTTTTGGGCTGTTGTTATAATTGGTGGCTCTGGTGTTGTGCTTTCCATATGTCAGACTGGCCTCGCTGCTGTGCAGGTTTGGGCCATCTTCCAGGTCAACGCGTAGCAACGTATCTCATAAAGGTTGTGGCGATTTTACTGTTTCTTTGGTCAATAAGGTGTTTTTTGCATTTTATCAGAACGAGTACTAAGCACAAAGGAAATATACCGTAATGCTTTACACAACGAAACAGCTTTTGAGAAGACATGGAATGAGAACCCGCGCGCAATACGTATCCTTAAGGGACCGCAATGCCTCTTCTCACTCCAACCCTTCAACCCTATGGCATAAACTCCCCCGCCCCCACCACGCTAGTAATAGACCTATACGCTCTAACTCAGAGCCCCTCTGATGGACAATGGGACCTACCGCTCGAAATACAATAATCTTACAGTCTGTTTATGATTGAATTATAATGGAATCATACAGACGCTTCCTACCCATACAACAGGAGGTCACTTATATCCCAAAACACAAAAATAGGAGAGTAATGGAATAGTGGTTCGACTCTATAATGAAGCTCCTAGTGGATTCATATCTCTCCTACTTCTACTATAAAGGAAAACAAAAACAACACTAAAGCTTCAATAAGACGTTTTAATGCAAGAACCATACACTCAAAGGCGAGGCATTTAAGGTATAAATAGATAATTCTACTACTTGCCTGTTTATGTAATTTAGCAATGGCCGAACAGGCTTTAGTTTCCTCACCCTTGATTAGAACAACTTTTATAGTAGCCTGCCTATTATTGTATTTAATTATAAGTCGTACAGTTTTGTCTATTACAATAGTTTCTATCTATAACATACATGTATAGCAAGCAACGTATCTAAGCAAGCAACGCACTTTATACTATAATATGACCCCTATACATTTAACTTTAATTTTCTCTACAACGAAGCATGGAATCTTCTTTAAATGAAAGTAGAATTATCCTTGCACTTAAGGCTCTTAAAAATCGCAAAGGTGTAAGCGTTAGGTCTATAGCAAAGACCTATAGTATCCCTAAAGCAACGCTATGTTACTAATGTGCTAGCCGACACCTACGACGTAATATTATTACTAATTCGAGGAAATTGACTAACATAGAGGAACCAGTCCTTATTTAATACATCCTTAACCTAGCTATAAAAGGGTTTCCTCCTTAACTGTCTATTATTAAAGATATGGCAAATCGACTACTTGCAATATACAACATACTACGTGTTAGGTTGCGTTAGGCTACAAACTTTGTAAAGCGTTACACAGAGCTCTAGATACGCTTCTAGTATAAATACAACTACTAGAGGGCTAAGTGCGAGGACCTAGAAGTTATCTATAGTTAGTTTAAGCTGCTTGAGTGGGCGGTTCACAGCAGTGGCAGAGTTGGTGGGGAAGGGAGATGGGAACGAGGGGGTCGAGAAGACGGAGGGTTTGTGGGAACACGGGCAAGTTTTGAAGGGGGAATTTGAGGGTGAAGTTGCGAATGGAGAATTGAATGGTATCTGATAGGGGCAGTGGATAAGTGGTTTGCGGGATAAACCAATGCAAATTTTGATTCTCTGGTCATCTCCCAGCTGGTTCTTTTTCATGAACCTGTAAAATATAGATATGAATCTCCCGCTTCCTCTCATCTATCGGCCGCACAAAGTGCGGAATCCACAATCCCTCCTCTCCCAAACGCTGCGCGCAACTTCTTGTTAGGTATGAACTGAAAATGTTATCTAGAAAATTGTTATGTGCTGATACGACTACGTGTAGCCAATCTCTCGATCGTTCCATCATGCAACACCAAGTGTCGTCACTCTCCGTCTATCCAAGTGGGTTTCGCATCCAGATGTCACCTCTCACCCGACTTAATCACCTTTTGCCCCTTTCCTTCCCCGTGACACCCCCCCTGTGCCAATTCCAAATCCGCCCACATTTCCGTCATCACTTCCAGGCCCATCTCGTAATTCAATCAAATCTCCGAGTTCCTCCCTCGACACCTGCCTTCCCGATGGCGTTACCGGCCTTCCAAGCCGCCTTACCCACCCCTCTATAGCCGCAGCAGCAACCTCGATGCCTCTTCCACCACTTCCAGTCGCATCTACTACACCACTCATGCCTTCTCTATCGGAAAATCCAGCTCCAGAATTAGTCGCTACATCGTCAATCGTCAACCCTGGCACATGCCTGTTAACCCAGCGATTCAGCCCATCCTGTGCCGGCCCCGGCCTCTTCACATCCGGCCCAAACGTTCCCACACCACCAGGGCCACGGAACCATCCACCTCTCGCCGCAGCCTCACTCGTAGACTCCCGCCGTGGCCTACCCACTGAGACAGCACGACCCGCCGCCGCGCCACTAGTCAAATTACTCAGTCGCCTCGGTCCCGGACTCGCAGCAGGAGACGCAGACGCAGATATATCAGCGGAACCACGAGGTGTATCAAGCAATGACGCGACGCCGGAGTGTATATCGCCGCTTTTCCGGCGTCGACGCGGAAAGTAGCCGAGTTTCTTGCGAGGCAGACGCGCTATTTCCGTCGGTTCGGAGGTTGGCGCAGAGGGGAGCAGAACCCAGCGGACGGGAATCCAGGGGTCGGCATCTAGATCTGACGTATCCGTTTCTGGGGCATTTGGGGGGGAGAGCATAGAGTTTGCCCAGGGGGAAGGTGCGGAGGGGGATGAGAGGTTGGGCGGTTCTTCATCAGCTGCGGCTGGGGCTGAGTTGGTGACGTCGCTGGGGGGGTCGCAGGGGACGCCGCGCACGGCACAGGCGTCGACAGGGACAAGGACGGTTTTGCGGAATTGAATAACGTCGTTTGGCCAAAGACGGTTGGCTTTGCGGAAGACAGCGGGGTCGCAGTTGTATTTCAGAATGACGCCAGCGAGCGTATCAGTCGGTTTGACGTGATGGACGTATACAAGGGCTTCGGTGTCGTCCTCAACCGCTGAGCCGGTGAGATCATCGGACGTGCGGCGTTTGTGCCGCCCCATGTGGAGGCCTGAATTTGTGCCCTCATGGTCCTGTATTGCTGACGCTGTCTTGAGGATGTTGACCGCTGAATTGCGCGCTGCGAGTGACTCTGCCGCGGTATCTCTACCCTTTCCTTTATTCGGTTTGCCGGAAGGTCCCCATTCCGAGAGTGCCGGTGAAGGTGTGAAACTATTCTGCCTCTTCCTCCTTGTGGTATTAACAGGTTTTGCCGCAGGGCTGGCTGCTGTGTCTCCACTGAGAACCGAACTTGCCAGCCCTTGGAGAGCGGTCCAGCTCCCAGTCCAGCCCCCATCAAAAAGGCCCTTTCCCAACCCATGTCTTTGAGGGGTATTCCCTTCCCTCATTGATGCACCTAGCAGCCCGCCATTACTCCTACCCCCTATGCTGTCACTGCCGCCTATCCGACTTGGATGCGCAGCTGGCAGGGGGCTAAGGTCCCTTGACGGCACCTCTCCATCGCTCTCTGTGCTTATAAGTCGTCGTGCACGCGGTCGTACCGTAGCCGAAGATAGAGTCCCCGTATTTGCGCTGCGCTCATCCCTCGTCCGGTTTGACGTCGAGGGATATGGCGAGGTCATCCTCTTGTGCCGCGGTGCGAACGGGCATCAAGCCTTAAGCCGTTGTGGGCATGCGCGCGCAGCTATCCGCGGTAGCCGTGCCGGCCGCGGAAGTTGAGTTCGTGGTCTTCGTGCTATGCGATGAGAGTCGCGTTTCAGAAGTTGAACTTCTTGTGGATTGATTCAGGTTTCTGGGACACTTGGGAACGGTAGCCTCTCGTGTCAGCCAGCCAGTAGCTTACGAGAGTAGAGATAACGGTCAATAAAAGAGCTTCGGCGGCAGTTAACAACCTCGAATTGAGTACTTTGGTCGTCGTTGTCGTTGTGAGAATCATGGGTTGGTGACGATACCCTGATAACCAAGGCCGGAAGTGTCCTTTCGCATTGGACCATGAGCTACTCGCATTCAAACGAACCCATCCCCAAACAGCCGATCGGAAAGTCGGCGTCGCCTCTCCGCTCCGCCCCGCCCCCAGCCTTGGCGGTAATTCACCAATCACGCTTATTGCCCCTTTTTATATTTGCTGTATATGTGATTGTAAATCCATACTCCATGAGGAATAAGAACATATGGTTGATATTAATAAAGTAGGGGGTTTTATACTGTACAGTACAAATTCCTGTATACGCAAACAAGGTTGACGCATTTTAGCATTATGTTTTAATGGGCCTACTAAGTAAGCTACAAATCTTATCTCTATAATCTAGATCTTGCGTGGCCAATATTATTATTTATTCTATTCAAATTTTATAACGTTAAAACCATAAGATGATGTGAGTATATCCCAACATCCTATGGACAACAATGAGTAACCGTTTAATATCAAAAGAGATATTAAAATATCATCTCTCCGAGAACAAAAATACGTCAAACATTGACCAAATAGAAGGGGAGTGAGAACTTGGCAGTGAGAACACCGATACGTCAGTTAATCACACAAGCTTCTCATCCCGTCTGCATTGGCACTCGACATCCTAGCAAGGTCATGGTCCAACTTGATTTATATTTCCAATACACTCGAGCACTCATTTAATAATACTTAGAGCGAGCAAGACTCAAGTAACGATGCTCTAATATGAGATTCCTCTTGGGCCCTTTGGCCCCTTTGGCCCCTTTGGCCCTCCGTGACCCTTCTTGGCCTTGTAAGTGGAATCAATTTCGCCCCACTTGACGTTGCTGAAAACCACAGCTGGATCAGGTTCGATTTTCAGGATATTCTTTGGGTCTCCCTCGGTTGCGTCGCAAGGACCGGAACCGGATGACTCGCCGTCCAACCATTGCATGAATCCGCCCTCGTCCCACCAGATGCTGAAGATGAGGACCATTCCTCGCGACAGCGCACCACCCATGGCCTCCATACCTCCAAGCTCCATGTATCGCTCGGAGCCAGGCTTGTTGGTGCAGTAGTTGTCATCCATGAAGTTTTGGAGAGGTGGCCCGGTGATATTGACGGCAGCGTTCTGGATGACCTTTCCATCCTGAACGTAGAGGCGGCGGATCTCTGTCATTTTGCCGTTCACAGCTGGAAATTGAGTCACGACTGTGTACGGACGCTTGGTATCGACCTCCAATCCCCGTCCGTAGTAGTTCTTGTTGCCGAGGGCATACGGGTTGTAGCTGCATCCCCATTCATCGCATTCGCCCTCAAAGTCGCACTCTTCCCCAGTGCATCGATGTAACCCATCATGCTTGCATATGTGGGGCGCGATCGAGGTCGCTTCCGAATTGGCTTCCCAGATGTCCATCTCGTTACAGCAGGCACCCTTGCCTTCGATGTTGCCCTTGACTCAAATTAGTGGGTTTCCAATGGCCAGACGGAAGATAGGGCTACTCACAACGCCTTCGACAAACGGGAAAGTAAAGCATTGAGCATCGCAGTATCCGGATCCATAGTAAGCTCCACCGGGGTTGAGCTTGCTCTTGCCGCCCTTCTTATCCATCTCAGATAAGTACAGTGCTCCATTCATTCCGCAAGGAAGCTTGGAGGTGTCGACATCGAAGGAGAATTCGCGGCCGGTCAACTTGAGCATCTCATATTGATGTTGATTCTTCTCGAGGAGGTAGACTCTCGGGGTTACCAAGCTTCCATCCTTGCCAAGTTGCTTCATGTACAGATTTCCGCCTTTGGTAGTAACGCCGACCTTTGAATAATCAGGGATACCTTCGACGATGCAGTTCTTGGCACATGTCTTCTCATCAGGGCAGACAGTCACGTTGGGAGCACTTCCCCAATCACCACAGTTGAGGCTAGGCTCATTCAGTTGATAATTTGGGTGGGCTGACTGGTCGATAACAAGGTAGCTTTCCTGCTTCTTGCAGCCGTGTTTCTTGGTACATTCCCATGTGTCTAGCTTAGGATGCTTCTCAGGAATCTTTCCAGGAGTCTGCGCAGCTACCAGCCCGATGCAGAGCAAAGCAGCGTAGGGGAGATTGCGAACCATGGTCGTTTAATCGATACTATGTTACAAGATAGTTGGAAGGAGTGAAGACTGAAGCTGTGAGAAGCTCTGAGAAGGGGAAGCAGTAGGGTTTATATATCCCGTACCGGGAAAACAACTGCCAATCCATCATACCATCGTAAACATTGCCAAGAGTGCAATAGGCGGTGGCTTCGGGCCTTACACCGCAGTGATAATAAAGTCGACGCCATTAAAAACAAGCTGGGGAGATTTGCATGCGGGGTACCTGCAGTAGCCTGTTTTGTACTAATGCCGGGGAATATGACAATTTATTGGCTGGTTTCTGTTTCTTATCTTGGCCTTCTAGAAGAAGCATAGAAGATGGGGATGGCGCACCGCCATGGCGGTGTTGCGGGCCTCAAACCGTGTAGCGGATGAGCCATCCATCGGGTATATAGATAGCGCCCAAGCCTTTAAATAAGGGTTCCTGCCATGATACAGGACTGTCAGCTGAGGGGTAGACTGGGGGTGCGCAAATGAGGTCCAACGAGCCGCCTTGGTATGTAGCCGCATATGCAGTAAAATAACAAACCAACACGGAACTGCTTTATATTGCACTATATATTGCGACGCTAAATCCCCACGCTTGGGTTTTATTGGATTGTATCAGTTCCTTGTCCTGCAAACTTGACTTCGGTCACATAGTTTATCCGAATCTTGATTCTGGAGCGGTCTCTTTTCTCCCGGGAGCCCGTCCGTCGTATAACAAACTTTGCATTGTGCAGTAATTACATACCACATCCAGCTCTCATAGTCAGTGGCTGATGCTAAGTGTGTTTATCCAGCCCCGGTATCTGCAACCAGACGTATGAGTATCCAGCTATTATTATAAACTTATGCAAACGATTTCTCTGACATTGACGGCAAAGGCATCTTCAAACGAGGACTTGGTAGGTACCAAATAGCTTACAAAGCAGAATTAGTTAGTTTAGTTCATGTTAAACCACCACACGATACTTCTCGAGCAGCTCTTTTACCCGCTCTACCGGGAACCCTCCCAGGTGCAAGCCATTGAATCCAGTCCTCCCCGCCCTTCCCCCAACGAGCGAGTTCAGGATTGCCTCCTCCGTCGCTTCAGACGCAGCCCGGAACATCGTGTCCACGCTCTCGTTCTTGAGGATCTCAATCTGATTGACCTCGACATCCGCGATGCCATTCACGCGCTCGCCTGAGATCTTCTCGTTGGTCTTGTTCCCGTTCGAGATCGCGAGCATGATGTCTCCCGAGAAATTCGTCCCAATGCCGTGGCCGCCAACCTGCGCCAGGCCGACGGCGCAGTGTCGCGCAAGGCGATTCAGCTGATGTGGAAGCATCGGTGCGTCCGTTCTGGTTACCGTTAGCCACTAGTTGATTGGCAGGGGTCCGTAAGGCACTCACATGAGGATAACCACGATGCTACCCTCGTCTACCTTTCCGCTAGTAGTCTTGAGCGCCTTCTCTTCTGCGAGCTTCCTATCCTTCAGCAGTAGCTTTCCAACTGGGACTCCAGCTATCTGCATATCGTGTGTGTGTCCATAGTTTGTCTGACACAAGATGCCAACCGTGTAAGTCTTTCCATCTTTACACTTCACTACTCTGGAGCTGGTTCCCGTCCCGCCTGGGAACATGTGACAAGTCATCCCCGCGCCGCCACCATACTGGCCTTCCTCGACATCCTCTTGCTCCATTGCCCTCTTAAATGCACTATGCACATGTTCCGGCTTGAGCGCTGAGTTATGGACATCATTCAGCCACCAATCTGCCGTCTCCGCTACAATTGGCGTCCCATAATCATGGCTTATATCATTCAACGACATCCCTTTCTCGCGTGCACGCCGTAGAATCCATTGCCATACCTCTTGAAAGACAAGCCCAAAGCTAAGGGAGTTGGTAAGAGCGATAGGCTGTCACGTGTAAACAAAAATGCGATGGGAAAATACAGCCAGGGAGGCTGGGGAGGGACGAACAGTGTTGATGAAGCCCCAGTCTTTGATTTGGAAAGAGCCGCTGACTTCACCGTTGCCATTGAGCGTGTGTGTACCGGCATAGCAGGGGATATTGATGTCGTCGGGATGGCGAGGTAAGATGACGGTCACGCCGTGACGAACGTCTTCGCCATCGTCACCGACGGTGGTTTGGCCGATGTGGACGCCTGATAGACTGTCAGGAAGAACCCAAGATGTTTTTTACTAAGCTATGCCATGGAATGGAGTGTACCTGGTACGTCAAGAATCGAATTTTTCGGACCAGCCGGCAATTGGCCTGGAGTGTATCCGGCATCTCTAATTGTCATGCGAGCCATTCCGCTATATATCTGTCGTTGATAATAATAATAAAATTGTAATAATCGTCGAATTAAATCAATTGGATTTCCTTATAGATTTATTAGCAAATGTCCCGGCGCAGAGCATATATTTATATGATTCATAGCAAAATCCATTGTTCTCTTAGAAGGTCGCGATTTTGGAGGAGTTCCCACACAATTCCCACCACTTTCCCACCTTCTCCTTTGAGCGGGATTATATTATGGGGAATATTTGGCTCTACCCCGCATGAGTCAGCCGGCGCTCAAGTTGGCATTTATTTAAATTTATTTGACCAAGTTAAGACGAGATCAACTTAGTTTGGTATTCTTTATCAACGACTGGTATTATACTCTACATGTCAGTCTTGGGGCATTGATGAGTCTTTAAAATATTGATGCTGCAATTTGATACGTTTTTGTCATCAGGTGTGGCACCCGCCAAATTGTAAAATAGGTGTCCGCTGGCACTAGTCTGTGCTGGTTGGGAGGAGCTGTATATAAGAGCTACAGTGGTCAAAGTTATACACTCTGTACCCCAATATATATTTAAAGCTCGCTGGAAGATCCTTAATATCTATGTCAGACTCCCGTTCGCCACAGAAGCTCCGCCTGTTCCCTTTGCCGAGATTGCCGGCGCCAGTATCGACGCCGCTGTCGATTCTCGATGCAACAGTCGCTCGGTTTTCACCAACTGGTGCAGTCTGGATATTCTCTGGTCCATGTCCATCACACGCCACCCTTCAATCATCATTCGTAGCCACACTAAACGATTTCCCGCAATGGGCAGGCCAGCTACAGTGGTCCCCTGTCCGCAAAGGCGGTCTTCACACAGAGCGTTTTGGGAGGCCAATGGTAGTCTATGGTTGCGAAACTGATCCCGGGGTTGAGTGGGTGGTGTCAAAGACGGAGAAGACCCTTGACTCCATTGTTCCCAGTGCGCTTGAGCGTGTCGCGGGGAATGCGACCTGGATTTCCACAGACTTTCCGCAGAACATATTCTTGTCTGACACGAAATTGGCGCTTCATGACCTCGTTGAGCATGTTGGTTTGCCAGGGATGTCTGTGCAGATTACCGAGTTTGCCTGTGGTTATGCTATCGCTGCCAAGATGGCTCATCCACTTGCTGATGCACAATCGCTGATGGTCTTCATACACCAGTGGGCGGCAGCGTGCAATGGATTTGTTAAATCTCCTATGGGCCCTCCCATTTTCAATCCAGACCAGCTCGACTCGCATGCGACAGGAGATATTGACGGAGACGTGGCTGACCCATCCCTCGTAGAGACAGCACGCCACCTGCCACTCCATCGATTTGACTGGTGGAACGAATCTAAAGACGCCGCATTCCCCTCGTTCCTCACCCCCACGAGCGAAAATTCGAAGCCGCCACTCCCACAGAAGGATTCGAGCTTATCTCTTCCTCTCTCATCATCGACTCCTGCGCCATGGAGCACCTGGGACTTCTCGCGCCCTGTGTCGCATGCCATCCTACACTTCACCGAGGAACAACTCAGTAGCCTCCGCGCAGACACCCGCGAGTTATCAGACTGCCGTCCCGACATATCACGTCTCGATGCCCTCCTCGCGCATTTATGGTCTGCCATCAACCGCGCACGTGGCTTCTCTAACTCCGCCGACGACGTTTTCCTCAACGTGACCTTGAGCGCGCGAACACGAGTGCAGCCTCCTCTCTCAGATTCATTCATTGGATCCCCCATTTTCCTCACGCACATTCGCTCAAGTGGCAATGAAGCCAGTGCTGTGAATTTAGGGCCGATGGCGAGTGCGATCCGCGAGACGGTCACAATGTTCACCTCGGAGAAAATGGGCGCGATGCTACACGATGCTGCATTTGAGAGGTCACCCCAGAGATTGTGGCAGGCATTCCTTGGCAATCATCATACGCTTGTGACATCGTGGCTGAGGCTAAACGTGTACGGCGTTGACTTTGGTGGTGGTGTCTCCAGATATGTGCACGCTGTGATGCCAAAGATGGATGGATGCGTACAGGTCATGGACTCGAGTCGGGAGATTGGGGGAGTGGATGTTAGCCTATACTTAGATAGCCTAGCGATGACGAAGATAATTCAAGAGCGGTAAGTTATTCAGGCTACCATCTCCAAGCCTACTGAGTGACTGGGTGGTTGACTGGGTGGTGGACGTGGACCGAGTTTGGATTATGTTTCCTGATTGGTCACTTCAACCACAACTGAGATCCTCTCAAATTGGCGCACTCGACCAAGTTTACTAGAGCTTGTCTATTATTTCTTTTATGTTGATTGATATTAATGTCGCCAATAAAATTATATCTAATAACCAACATTATGGGTTGATTTAAAGATTTAGGACCCTCAATAATTAATTGTTACTGTATTGGCTACTTCAGTGCCACTGGTCCTGCTATTCAAATATACCAACCACTACGAGAATCCTGGAGATTATAATAACGAGGACTATTAATAATAGGTTTAACTGCTGTTTCTGGACAATGTAAAACCCATAAGTAACACGCAGTGTTGCCCGAGTAGTACTCGCCGTGAGTACTACTCGCCGAATACCCCGAGTACT
>JPJV01002510.1:0-12067 GCA_000750745.1 Pseudogymnoascus sp. VKM F-4281 (FW-2241)
GAGGGGAGGGAAGGGGGAACCAAGGAGAGGGGGGGATTAGGGAGGAGAGGGAAAGAGGGAGTTAGAGAGGACAAGGAAAAGACGAGAAGGCGACAATGACAAGTATTAGGAAAAGCGCCACATGCGGCTTGGAGATGCAGTACCGTGCGAGTAGATGAGCTAGAAGTCGTCGTCGCCGAGTCCTGTTGTACCAATGTCAAACTGGAGGCAACAGAAGCGCGGGTTCCCCAACAGCAGCAGGTTAAGCTCCAACAGGGGACCGTGTATTTCCTCCTTCTCAACGCAGAGCAACGATGGAAGGGGAAAGTGACAACGGTATGTTAGGAAAACGGGAGAGGAAGGGGGGATAGAGCGACATAAGGGGAAAGGTCCATAACAGGACGGAAGGGGATAGGTCCATAACAGGACGACGGGAAAACCGTCAGAACTCGCTCGCAAGAAAACGTACCTTGTCAGGACTCGCCGTAACTCCTGTCCCATCAGTGTTTTTCGTCCCTACGGCTTCCTTGTCGAGCTTGAGGTAGCCATATAGGCCCGTGCCGCCACACGACTCGGTGGGGTAGCCTGGGCACTTGTTGCTACATTTGTCGTCCGAGGCCTTGGAGGCACCGGGGGTGTAGTTGGAGCACCAGCAGAGGTTATCCTGGACGATGGCGTAGGCGAAGGATTTCGAGCAGAAGGTGCTGCAGAGACCGTTGGATTGGAAGGTGCTGAAGTCTAGAGGGATGGTTAGTCAAAGATTGAGAAGACAGACGGAGCAAGGTGCGAATAAACATACTCCCCGGCCTTGAGGCCGTATTAATCCCCGCACAATATGCAACATCCAATGCCTGCACCGGCTGAACCTGTGTTGCTATCAGCACGCCTAGCGGCGCCAGACACGCCAATGCTACAGTTGCCGCCGACATGGCGGACTGCGTCCTCGGGGGAACCATCCGGACTGTGGTCGATCTCTCTCTCTCTCTCTCTCTCCCTTTGTCGGTACGTGTTTTGTCGATACCTGTGTGATTGGGGGGAACGATGCGGGCTATGGGCGCATCGAAGCTTGGGCGGACACGGGGAGATGAAGGTGCTGGGTTGAGGGCCGGCGCATGTACGCTCAACAGATGGAGGACAAGACAGAGCGGTTGCTCTGTGTCGTGTCGTGTCGTGTCTTGTCGGATGGGCGAGGCAGCTGTTTCGGAGACAGCAGCTCGGGTGGGATGAATGGCAGCTCGTAGCTCAGTTGATTGAGCTCGAGATTCGGTGATGGGTATGTCGAGCTGCTGGGGGGTTTGTTGGAGGTCGTTGGTGGGAGATGGTAAGGGAGAATGAGGAGAATTAGGACTGTGGAGTTGAAGGTTTGCGTTGTCTGGCTGGTTGGCTGGCTGGCTGGGCTGGATTCCAAGATTTGCAGGAAGAAGAGTCGATTACGGGGTTACAGACAGAGAGGAGTAACTGGGTTGCTGGTCAAAGGGAAGATGGATGTGGTTTGGAGGTAGAGGTGACTTTGAGAATAGTAGTAAGTGGGGGTGGTAATAAGTATAGGGTACATTTTCAGGACAGGACAGGGGGAAAGGCCAGTTGTGGGAATTTTATTTATTTTATTTCTCATTATTCTCAGACACGGGCTGGTAGTCCAGATCACTATTGAACGGCTACTATAGTACTCCTATTAGAGTCTATTATCTGTCTAATACAGCGCCGGCATGGTGATAAGACATGGCCATGATAGATATACTCTAGACAGACTCATCAGGGAGAACGAAAGCTTCTTCCTATACTCATAAGTAGGTTGGTGAGCTATCACATCTCCAGCATAGCCCTGACAGTCCACAGTCCCCTAACCAAGCAAATCGTCGCGCTCAGGATCGGATCAGTCAGGATCGCGGTCAGGCGGCAGCTAGTTTGTTTCTGTTTATACTATAAACAACATCTCCATACCTGTTGTGCTGCAAAGGGAAAGGGAAACACGATCCACGATCCACGATGCTCTCTGCGGTACTCTGCTCGACTCCACACGTCTCCGACGTCCACTTCAAGCCACCAAGCCACCAAATATCCAACCACCGATGACGCGCCGACGAACCACACACCAAAAAACGTCAAAAATACCACGAAAAACACACGTACCCTCCTCGTACCCTCCTCACCGGCACCTTCATGCAGCCGTTCTCGTCCTCCCTGTCCATCCGTGGCCACAGATAACAAAGCAAACCCCTACATCTCGCCCCCCCCAGCCACCTACCACCCAACCACCCAACCACACGTCCTCGCTGGCCCATCCCCGTACTCACTGCGTGTATCACCCCCTTGCTGCCAAGGAGCGCGAACCATGACCAACGCGGTGGAGACACGATGATCCGGGAGGAAGTGGGCAGACGGACTGGGATATACGGTGGTGGTGGTGGCAGTGGATTGAAGGACGGTTGGTTGGCGGTGACGTGGTGTGGTCTTGAATGGTACAGTTACAGTATTTGTGTACGAGGTGAGTAAGAAGGCCGAGAAGAAGAGGAGAGACTACACAATCAACACTATATATGGTATGCACATTTACGAGGGCGTGACTGCCGCATGCGGGAATACGAACGAACGGCGAGGAAGGGTGCGCGCAGCCGTGCATATACGGGTATACGGGTATACGGGTACGACCGATCGATCACCTGGGGAAGCAACAACTTACATTCAATTGACAGTTACTATAAAAAAAAAGAATACGATACCATAGAAGAAAAGAGAGTTCTCTACCGCTCATCAGGTATGTAAGACACAAACCATACTCCCTCCCGCCTCAAACCACCATCCTATCTCACCATCTCGCCATCGCGTCTCCCTCTCACACAATTCCCGCGCGTACATCTCATACCGCCACGACCCTCTATACGGATCTCTCCTCTCCCCCCACCTCCCTCCAGCGCGACAGGGGGCCCAGCAAACCTCCGTCCAAGCGCGAGAAAAAAGCGAAACAGGTAATCCCAATTCTCCCATCTCCGAACCGAGAAATCCCATAGACGAGGGAAATGAGGATGTGCGCGCTAGACTGTGTTGGGGGGACGGATGCGATGGGTACCGAGGCCGATCGCGCGGGAGGTAGGGAGTAGGCAGGGAGCCGTGGGAGGTATGTGCAGGCTGACATTGGGGCGGACAGGGAGGTGGGAGAATGTGCTGGAATTGGTGATGTATGCTCCTTACTCAGTTCGGTGCTGCGACAGAGTGAGGTAAGTGAGGTGAGTGAGGTAGGTGGTAGGTGGGGGTCAAGGTGAGCGAGAGGAAAGCACTGTCAACACAATTAACAGTGCACCTCATAGTACGTACATTCTACCCTCCAAGGCGAGAGAAACTGTGGAGAGAGAGGTTGTCCAAAGACGGTCTCGTCCTTTGACTGGTTTGTAACATACAGAAGTACACTTCCCCAATCGGCTGTGCGCTGGCTAGACTCGATGATCTGGTCGGTCAGGGTCTGGGCTGGCTATTATATAGCCAGCTAGGCTGGACCAGACGAGGTGGGCGAGTAAGTGAGAGCTTTTTCAAAACGACCAAAGTTGAGTTTGAGAAAGAGCTAAAGAAGCTCCAGGGCGAACTTTCTGCGGAATCAGGGCAGAGAGTGCCAAACTCTGCGAGGAGCTAAAGGCTGCTGGCCGTGACAAGACTCAGCTTGAGTCGGAGAAGGTTGAGATTATAGACCTTTCTCGGTGACAGAACGACGCGGTGACAATAGCGAGGTAGCAGTAGCAACCGCAAAGCCAGGAGAAGCACCGCTATCTAGCGGACTCTAAGAGTGCTGCAACAGCT
Organism: Pseudogymnoascus sp. VKM F-4281 (FW-2241); assembly: GCA_000750745.1. Taxonomy (NCBI): domain Eukaryota; kingdom Fungi; phylum Ascomycota; class Leotiomycetes; order Thelebolales; family Thelebolaceae; genus Pseudogymnoascus; species Pseudogymnoascus sp. VKM F-4281 (FW-2241). The sequence continues at coordinate 3,772 of JPJV01002510.1, forward strand.
AATGCATCCCTCAAATGGACGGATTGCGCCAATGGCTTTCGTGGTTTCGACGTGTTTGCGGAGGTCTCCTAGTTACGTGGTTGGTGCGCAATTTGTGCTGAATTCCCGATCGCTGAAGTAGTTGGTGCAGCGGACCAAGGATGAGGTTGTTGGGCTGGTGGTCGGCGATGGCAGTAGAATACCCTGGCGCAATAGACTTGTGAAAAATGGCAATCTATCGCGAAGCCAGAGGCCATATGACAAAGGCATCGCAATCGCATTTCTCTGTGCGATTTCATGGTACCGGGTTGAGTGATTGAATCCCTTTTATGCTCACAGCCTTGATTTTTAATCTCTAATATCTCCTCAAATGCCTGACCTGATGGTCATATATGGGTGGTAAACGTCACTACATTGCAATTACCTTTGGAATACGATAGCTATTTCATGTACAGGATACAATTGTCTTTCGTCACTTTACTTTTCCTTCTTTATCCCCCTTTCCTCTCCCTCATGCCTTAATCGGCACGCTGTTCCCACCATATGTCACCATCTTCGTGACCAAATACTCCCCAACCCCATACTGGGACCCCTCCCTCCCAAACCCACTCTCCTTCACCCCCCCAAACGGCGCCGCCGGATCACTGATGAGTCCCGTATTCACCCCAATCATCCCAACCTCCATCGCCTCCGCCACCCGTGCCACCCTCTGGATATCCTGCGAGTAAAAGTACCCCGCCAACCCAACCTCGGACGCATTAGCCAACCTAATAACCTCCTCCTCACTCTCAAACCTAAACAGCCCTGCCACCGGCCCAAACGTCTCCTCATTCGCAAGCTTCATCTCCGCATTCATCCCCCCCAGGATCGTAGGCGCATAAAAGTTCGCCCCGAGATCAGGCATCTTCTGCCCGCCCGCCAGCAGCGTCGCGCCGTTCTTGATCGCGTCCTGCACGTGCTCGTGCACCTTGGCGATCGCCTTCGCGTTGATCACAGGGCCGTGCGTGACGCCCTTCTCGAAGCCGCTGCCAATCTGGAACTTGGCCACCGCGTCGACAAAGGCGGACGCGAAGGCGTCGTAGATGCCGGCCTGCACGTAGATGCGGTTTGCGCAGACGCAGGTCTGGCCCGAGGAGCGGAACTTGGAGGTGATGGCCCCGGCAACGGCGGAGGGGAGGTCGGCGTCGTCGAATACGATAAACGGGGAGTTGCCGCCAAGCTCGAAGGAGAGCTTCTTGAGGGTCGAGGAGGATTGCGACATGAGCGTCTTGCCGACGCCCGTGGAGCCTGTGAAGGAGATTTTCTTGATGGTGGGGGAGGTGCAGAGGGTTTTCCCAATGGCGGGCGTGTTGACGGAGGCCGTGATGACGTTGACGACGCCCTTGGGGACGCCGGCGCGTTGGGCGAGCTCAGCCAGCGCGAGGGACGTGAACGGTGTCTCGCTGGGGGCCTTGCAGACGACGGTGCAGCCGGCTGCGAGGGCAGGGCCGACTTTACGCGTGATCATTGCGGCGGGGAAGTTCCATCTGTAGTTCGTCAGTATCATCCCGTTTTGTAACACATAGATGGGTCAGAGAGCACATACGGTGTAATTAGTCCACACACCCCCACTGGCTCCTTGTAGGTCGCGACCCTGTTCCCTGGTACGCTGGCCGGGATGGTGTCGCCATACACGCGCGGCGCCTCCTCGCTGAACCACTCAAAGAAGTTGGCCGCGTAGTTCGCCTCGCCGCGCGCGTCTGCGAGCGGCTTCCCGTTCTCCCACGTTATCAGAGTTGCGATATCCTCTTGGTTGGCGACCATCAAGTCGTACCACCGGCGCAACACCTTGGAGCGCTCGCGGCCCGTCCAGGTCTTGAAGGACTTGAAGGCTGTCGCGGCGGCTGCGATGGCGAGCTCGGTGTCGGCGCTGTCCATTTCCGGGGCCGTGCCGATGATTTTGCTGTTTGTTGGGTCTGTGGAGGGGTTGGTTAGCCCGGGGGTATCCTGCTGTGAAAAAGAGTGGAGGCATGTACCATAGACGTCAAAGGTCTTGCCCGACTTCGCCTTCACCCACTCGCCGTTGACGAAGTTGACATCGAGCTTGAGCAGCGACGGGTCGGATAACTGAAAATTGTCAGTCGTCCGCCTCACCACTTCCCCGCACCACTTCTCATAGCCGAGAAACTCACCTTTGGGACATTATGGTTATTCATCGTGGAGGCAGGTCTCGTCTGGAGAACTGGCAGTGTATATCGTTGAAATTGGGATTTTCCAGCTACACGAACAGCAGCAGAGGACGATGTTTTAAAAAAGGAACTGTTCATTGCGGACAGCCGCGGCTTCGGCGATGACGACCCCGCACGGTAGATTGGCGGACCACTCGCAACTTTCACAACACGCCAGGAGTCGCTGGGCGGCGATAAAGAACCGGAAAAGCGTATATGAGTGTAGCTAATTGGTTTATAAAGTGAGTAAATGAAGCCGGAGTGGAATTGGGAGATATATATAACCGTCGTTGATGTAAAAGGTCTTATGACGCAGTGTCAATCGGCAGACTAAATGCGGAGCGGGCTTATGTAAACCAACCCGGTTGGTTGGCGTGGTGTGGGGAAAAAAGGGGAGAAAACCCCTCACCGGCAAAGTGATAACAAGCATTTCTCCAACTATCGAAAATCGGGCTTGGCCCGAAATGGAAGTTCTATCCTAGATGATGGCTCTACTAGAGAGGCTTGTCTCAAAAGAGAAGTTATATCCAGCATGGTATCTCTAGAGTGATGGTTATATTTCGCAGTAAATACTAGAATGGGCAGTTCTACCCCAAGTCATGACTCTGAAATGGCGGGTGAGGACGGGGAGAAGACGGGATAACTGTCAGACCTAGGAAGGGGTTGAATATATCCAAGATTTGAGGCATAATTACTTTTACGACTGTTATGCCATATACGGGTGCTGGTATTTTGCTCGTACCTTCATTGCCATAAAAATCATGGTATATGATACCCATGAGCAACAATCTGCATCTGAACAAGATTTGATTTTTCATTCGTTTTATTTTAGATAAATTATTTTCACCAACATGCCGCATTATCCGCCCGGATAACCTCAAACCTCCACACCCAACACCCCAACGGTCAACATAGTCGGCCCCTGAAGGAATGATGGGAAGAGGAGCAACATGGACTTTTCTCAACCTTTATCAATTGGCTTATTGATGGCCCAGTCCTGCCACGCCACGTCCTAGATATTAAGTCAGCTTTGGAGTTACTACTGTAAGGCCATTCATTCGAGCCAGCTTACACCGCACCGAGTTACATCGCCGTCCACCCTTCCACCGTCTCTACTTGCAACATACCCCGCGACGACAGCAGTCGACGGCCCCAACATTGCAGACGTCGCTGTGCGTGGGAAAAAACCGATATGGGCCATCGCACGGCTTGCATCTGGGGCCTGCCCCGTAGTTGCCGATTTCATAGCATGGCTCTAATGTGGGTTGCGCCGCAGGCGGCAAAGCATAGGCGGAGACGAAGAGGGCGGCAAGAATGAGGAATGAGGGAGTGGGATTCATTATGAATTGGTGGCCGGAGGAAGCTTGGCTGGATTGGTGATATGGGGTTTGGTCTGTGAAGTTCGATCTGGAGCCGTGATATTTGGATTGGATTGTGAAGGACTACTTCGGAGGTGGGAATAGTTTTTGTTTCTATATCAAAATCTCAGATACCTGAAGGATCTCGAATTTGGAAGACGAGGTAAACATGGAAGGACAGGCGAATACAGATTCCTCTGAAGCCTCCATTTTGATGCTTGGGCGTCGGACAGCGTCATGAAGAAGTAACACCAAATAGCGATCATACTGTATATTCTGCAACTTCCCGTTCAGAAGACCTTCATGAAGCTTCACCGAGAGTTGCATGAAGAGAATGCTTATCGCTTGTAACATTCATTTCGTACAATATGGGCTCCGTTAGTGTCAACACGAAGCTATTTGAGGATTTATTATCACCCGCACCCAATTCCAAAGACACAAAGCTGTGGAATATCCACGCCCCCAAGACTCTGAGAAACATAGATCCTCGAATAATCAACTAATTGAGCCGATGCACGAGTATTTCTGTCTACGTCCTTCTGGAACACCAAGTCAGCTCTGAAACCTCGAAGGACATACAGAACCAACTGACAACGAGCAGCACGCCTAACCTCCGTTCTTCCACTTTGGGCAACATATGCGGTGACAGCAGCTGTATAATTAACTGCACGGGCCATATGACTTTTTTGAAAACGTGCTCGCTCTTGCATTGGAAGCAACCGCGGATGGCAACCCGTGGTCGGCGATCCTATGGTATTCTTCGATCTGGGAACTGAGCTATAAAAGCGGAGAATAAGAGGGCGGCTAGAACGAGGCAAATAATAAGGAGATGTATGGCGTAGGAGGAACTATATTTGATTTCGCCAATTGCAACTCAACTTCTATTCTATTAAGTGCTGTCAACCTGAAGACATATCTAGCTCCGGAGGGAAACGGCCGGGAATTAACTGCCAATACAGGGCCATACCACCGTTGAAAAGCCTTGCGCACTGGCAGCTAAATATAGGATAGTCTCATGTTGGGTTTTCTACTCGATCAAGAGTACGTTGTCTGTGCATTATGAGTGGGAGAAATAAAGTTGGAGCTACAAAAATTACATACCAATATATTCGTCATAATCCAAAACCCTGGGACTTGAGACTTAGAGCCTCTACAAAATAACTGTGCCAATAAACAATGCCGACGCTCTATAATATCTTATTGGCTAGAGATCCAAGGCGGGACGACATGGACACGGCTCACTTTTCATCGACAGGCACGACACAAAACAGTATAAATATCCCACTACCTCCTGTAGCAGAAGCCCTTATCTAACTGAAACTTAATATTATAGTACTTGTTAGAATTAAGGTAAATCGGTACTCATTATGGCATTGGCCGCAGTTGCAGACTTTCACTCGAGGTTGGAATTCTGCAGCTAAAGGAACGGAGAGGTTGTGACCCTGTGAAAAACGGTACTGACGTTCAGGGAAGTGAGTCGCGGGACTACAATTAAGACTGAGAGATAGAAGGCTGGACTATGTTTTATGATAGATATTAACTGCATTGAATCTTGGAAGAGGTGAGTGTGCTCTAGGATATAGACGTATAAAGGCGCTTCCATCATGATGGACACTCCCTGCTCCTGAAAACCACAATTCGCTATTTGTCACTAGATTTTGCAAAATGGCTAGACATCGAAAGAGCCGGATAAAAGAGGTTTTTATTGATAAGTGGTACGATCAACCAAAAAAATCTTGAGGTTCTAAATAGAGCTGTATGCACCGAGACGGGTGCGTTGTCGACACAAACACATTGCTCTGACTTGATCCCCGAGACGTCAAAATTGCAATAATATAACCGTGTCGATGGATGACTATCGTGACTGCCAATGCCCTACACCACTACATCAGCTCTGGAATTAAGGTAGGATGACATGGAGCCAACTCACATTCTATGCGGCCGATACAGCAGACAGCTCGCAAGCACCCTCACTGGCAGCACGTACCGCCGCAACATTGCGTCCCCAGGTCACAGGGACCATCGAGTCTAAAGCTGTTATAGCCGTCACGGCACACGCTGCAGCCTTTCAACCTCTGCCCGAAATTAGAGACATGATAACAATCCCGTTCTACAAGTACGCCTGCGGCTGCAGAGGTTATGAACAGGGCCGCAAGGGCAAGGACTGAGGCGGTTAGACGCATTGTTGGTTGAGTTGACGATGAGGTGGTGGGATGAGCTGGTTATAATGGAGCGGCTTTGTAGTATTGGGTCAGGATTGCTGATGGGAGTATATGAAAGCTTGGAGGGAAATAGAGCATATATATACACAAAGGCACTTACCTCTATGTCTCAGGCAGTAAAGCAAGGACCTGCTATTTACACGTCACAGCTTTTCTATCCCTTGCATTCGAGAGACAGAGCATTTGAAGCTCGGCCTTATAAATCTGATGCTCGAACGTGAAAACCGATACTTATGAGATCGCCCAATTGTAAACGTCGTCGATCCAGTATCACAGCACCAATAGCGGTGCTACAGGACATATAACAGGACCTTTATATGTCATCCAGTCTCGACCCTTGCATACGACTCTCAAATCATTTTATTACAGGCAAGGGATTCTTAGTAACTGGTATCTGTATGGCTCCATAACTCCACCTGACCCACGCAAGCTGTCATGTCCATTAATGGGATATAGCGGGAGTAAGAATGCGGGGCTATGGTAGTCGCAGCTCCATGCAGTAGAGAAAGGAAAGGATGAATCGTTCTGACGGCACTTTTTTGTCGACGCTACTAATACCCTAATACCCCGTCAGAATGCTCCAAATCACTCATTTATCATCTCAACCCTTATAAACCTACATCAGACCACCTACTATCCTCCTATTTCTTTTTCCTCCAGACAGCAAATCCCGCGACAGCACTGGAACACGATATCGCATTTCGCCTTGTTCCCCACAAACTCGAAACTGTAGTTTGTTTTTACAGCGTGCAAAACCGTGGTCACGCACCCCAAAGCTGTTTTACATAGCAGTTGTGCGCCGTGGAAGCGGTAGCGACGAGGACAGCGATGCTGAATAGAAGAGTTTGGAGGTGCATGGTTGAATGCGGCGTTGGCGTATTAAAATTGATTGATAGAGGAGTGAATGTGAGGATTTGTGGTTCTAGGATTGGATCGATCTGCGTGATGACAGGCATCTTGAATAAGGGGAAGTGGGATGTTTACTTATTTCTAAGGGGGAGATCCGGCCTTGGGGGTGAGGGAAACACGGTCCTGCAGGAGACCTGATGGGTCTCACTTTCCAGGGCGGGGAAATATGACAGCCTCACCGGTGGCGGCAAGACTGCAAGACCTGATGTAACACGGTAACGGTGTAGCCTATTGGGACCGTTGAAAGGTCTCAGTTTACACCAGAGAGGTTGTATTGGACCTCGATAAGATATTGTGAACCAAAGGGGCGTGCGACTTAATTCCCTCGAATTGCTCGGCGGCGGCGAGGTGTGCGACAAAATTCTCTCTAATGGATCTGCAAAAACCCCGGCGATAACCAACATACAGTAGCGCGGGCTCGGAAGGGGTTGTCTTATTGTAAGACCTAGAGTCTGCTAGTTTCATTAAATGACAGGTTCGCTAGGAGTTCAAAAAATGGGTATGAATTAGCTCTCAGTGCGTGACGCTGCGTCTGCCATCCGACTATTACTCTAGGTAACAATTAATTATATCCTTTACAAGGGTGATGATCACAGCCACAGAATTCAATAATGGAGACGAATGTGTAACCGGGATGAACGCAAGAGCAATTTTCAGGCAACCCGTGCCGAGTGATTTGATAACGCTGATCAGCTGGGGAAGCAGAGAAGTGATGCCGATACAAATTGAAAAGAAGGAAGTATTAACCAGATAGATATGGAATTATATTCAACTTTCCAACCGTCTACTAGAGTATCGTTTCCCTCGCTATGTAAACACGTCAATCGATCAATAAAGAACAAGCCTTCTTCCTCTTAGTAACGCAGAAGGGACAAGCCCCTTCATCCTAACCCCTCTCAGTCAAGAATAGCTCTCCATCCCTTCCTCCTCACAAACCCAGCGACTCCCGCATCCCTCATCACATGTTCTGCTTTCATCCCCGTCACCACACTCCTCTCCTCCTCCACGCCTCTAACATAAAATGGCTCGAATCCTTCCAGTACACCTTCCTCTCCCTTCCTTCTTTCCCAAATCCCATCCCTCCCCGCCCTGCAAAACCCCGACCCTTCTCTATCAAGACACAGAAACCACTTCCGCTGATACAGTGACCCAACTGTGTTCTCTGCTCCTGGATACGCATTTACGCGTTGCGTGTCCCTCTTCTCAACTTCCTTCCTCTCCCATTTTAGCGCCCATTCCGCATCTAGAGTGTCGGCTATAGCTATGGCAGCTTCACTCCCCTCCGCTTCGTCCGACGATGTCTCTATGACTTTTAAAACCCGCCTCTTCTTCCTCCCCACTGCCGCTCTTGGCTCATGTATATGCCGCGACCCAGGTGCAACAAACATATCCAGCGTGTAGCCCTGCGGCAGCCTCGCGCCATGCAATCTAATCCTGATCTTCCTCCGCCTAAACGCTTCCACCAGATTCGAATTCTCGGATACCCCCTCCCCTTGACCTCTTTCCTCCTCTCTACCTTCTCCGTTTTCTACCTTGTCCCAATCAGACGACTGTGACTCGTCCGCCGAACCCGGATCCCTCCCCGGCCCCTTCCCCCCACGTCGCGGTAGAACCTCATAAA
>JPJV01002513.1:0-26109 GCA_000750745.1 Pseudogymnoascus sp. VKM F-4281 (FW-2241)
GTGCGAGGGTTAATGGGGGGACGCGGGATGTGTGTCTGGGTGGCTGCATGAATACACGTGATAATTGTCTCGTGATTTGGTGGTTTTGGGGTCACAGAGGGGCAATATCTCCTCGGGGATATAGCCAGAGTCGATAATGGACGCCTCACAGAGGCTTATCGTGAACGTGCCATCTTTTCTTTTTGTTCATTGTGGGTATCTACGATAGCTATCCCTCCAGGTCACCATGATCGGGTGGGGGCGTGGGGGATGAAGGGGGGTAAACAAAGCGTCGACCAGACCCAAACTCTTGAGAATGAGGCCCAGTTTTGAGGGATCGCTGCCGGGTTATGACACCTTGGGTATGTCGAGTTTTTGTGTGGTTTGTTTCCGAGGACCGAGTTTATCTACGATGCTAATCGGTGTTATCGTCACATCGGCGGGGGCGGGGACAGCGTTGTATTGCGATGGCGGCGGGCTGTGATTATCGGTAAGGATAGGGAGGTTATCGCGGGCTCCCAACTTGCTTAGGGGATGGTCCCGTGTTGTGGAGTGATATTGCGAATCCCTTGGTAATATGAGGTATGTTTTTGAGATTATAGGGGAGAGAGTAGTGGTTTGGGTTGTGAATGAATTGTTTTGTTTTTATAAGCTTAAATTTGGGTTGTGCTGAATTTTTATGTGTCGGTTTATATTGATATCAATATCAATATCGATATTAACCCCTGATTCTGCCCCTGATTCTGTTTCTCCATGACAACGTGCCTCCTTCGGCACAAGCAACATCGCTATGAAACCGACGATATGTCAGGGTGGTACTGTAGATATGCTATGCTGTCATTTGAGGTATTATGTCGTCGCTCAAAGTTATGTATCAAGGTGTGGAACATAGGAGGTGGATAGGGATGGAAATAAATACTGGGCAATTTATATCCAAATCACGGATGAAAACCACCAAAACCTTCATTCCACTTTATCGTCAGATGAGGGGTAATAGTTCTAACAGTGTCAAGTGGCAGTATTGATTTTTCAATATACCATTACTGGTATAACTTATATGATACGAAACTCACCCCTTTACACCCCCTTTCCTGCCTCCAACCCTCACAGCTCCGGCGTATTAACTAACATCGACTTCATAATCGTCGGCGGATAACTCTCCTCCACCACCACCGCCCTCTCACAATCCCCCTCACCGTCTCCCTACCCAACCAATCCCCCAGCGCCGCCAGATTCTCCTCCAAATTCTCAATCCTCCTCGTCCCAGGAATTGGCAGTATAACCCCCCCCGAGCCAACAACCACGCAAACGTCAGTTATCTCACCGTCACGCCCTCGCTCCCCGCTACCTCCCGCAGCGCATCCGCCATCTCGAGGTTCCTAGTGAGGTTCTCTGGCGAAAATCGCGGTAGCACGAGCCGGATGTCGCTGACCTCGAAGCTGTCGGCGGAGCGATACGCGCCGGTCAAGAAACCCCGATCTGTACGCAGGTGAGGAGGTGGATGGCGTGGGCGCGGCGGATGGTTGCGGCGGAAAGTTCAGAAAGGCTAATGTGTTTGATTTTTCCGACTCTGAGGGGAAGGGTCAGAATAGAGTCTGAAAGTTGGACGTACGTGGAAAGGGGCTCAGGGGGTAAGTGGGCTCACTCTTTCGGTTTGACTAATGCCTCCATGGTCTTTTCGATCGGTGTCATGTCGTCGATCCAGTGTGTGTAGTAGAGATCGATGTAGTCAACCCCGAGCTTCTTTAAGCTCTATTCGCATGCTTCGAGACAGTACTGAGGGGTGCTGTCGATGGCTCTAGTTTTCATCGCGTCTATCCCGTTGCCGCCTCCTAGTGCTTCTTTTGAGATTTAATTCCCAAACTATGGGATAATTAGACCCCTTGTCCATCGCATTAGCTTTGATGACATTGCTAATCCTCGTTCTGAAAGGCATGAATGACGCACATTTGTGACAATAAATATCTCATCTCGCCCCCCCCGTCCGCTTGAACCATTTCCCAAGTAACTCTTCGCTGTCGCCATACACATCTGAAGTATCCCAAAATGTAGCCCCGAGCTCATAAGCGCGGTCGAGAAACTTGAAGCGAGTCTCCTCACCCGTCAATCGTGCCATAGTAGGCTGAAAACCCCATGGTTCCCAAGATCAGAGCAGGCAATTCGGGGCCGTTACGCCCAATCCGGCGAATGGGCAGCTTTTCTGGCGTGGCTGCAAGAGTTGTATCGCAAAACTGAAGGCGTAAGTTAGTCCCGAGTGATATGCGGAGTTGCAGGGACAATGTGTGAGCTTGGAGGTTGGTGAAACCAACTGAGAATGATGGTGGTCGGGACTATAAGCAGGACGGCACCCATTAGGAGCATCCCCAGGACGAGGCGGTGGACTCGCTGGTCCCAGAGGATGAAATTAAGCCTGGAGTAGAGTACGAATGAACTGTGATCATGGTCACCAGCCGACACTGATGAGTAAATGGATAGCTATTTTGGCGATGCGAGGTAGAAATAAAGAATCAGGTAGCCGACTGAGTACGGCAAGACCCCTATCACAGAAGTGATCAACAAGCTCTAGTTCCTGTATAATGCTCAAAAGTGACGAAGAAGATACAGAGCTCGATGGAATTGTACATGACGATTCTCAAAAACCTTCCAAGAGTGATAGTGACGCCCTTGCTGTTGCCTGCATAGCCTCCGTGGGACCCGTCCCCCTCAGTCAAAATTGGTGATCGCAGATTCAATGGATGAGCCTTCCGATAGATAATCTTCTGCGGACAAGAGTGATTATGATACCTATTCTTATAGCTAGCTAGGAGACAAAAGTTTTGACTAACCGGGTAGCGCAGGGTTGCGCAAGAACTCGCCATTGTCAATATTGAGAACCTCGCCGGTGACGAACCGATTCTTCGCAAGAAACAGCACTCCCTGCGCTATTTCGCTCTCTGTCCCCCATTTTTCCCCTACTGGCACCAACCGAGTTTGCTCGTCTAACAGCCTATCCTCATAGACCATAGCCTCTTCCGTATCATTGGCCTTGAAGTAGCCAGGCGCGATACAGTTGACACGCACGTTAAAGTCCTTGAACTCATTCGCCATCATCTTGGACAGGTGGATGGTGGCGGCCTTGGAAGCGCTGTAGGAGAAGTAGCCACTTAGGCGGGATTGGAGGCCTGACATGGAGGCAACGATGATAACAGAGGATAGAGCATCCCCGTCACCACTACACTTCTGGAGTAGCGGCAAGAAGGCGACCGTCTAACGGCGTTAGTTTAGGAGGCAGCGGTATTGGAGGCCTGGCATAGAGGTAACGATGATAACAGACAGACTTGAGCGTCCCTGTCGCCACTACACTTCTGGAGCAGCGGCAGGAAGGCGGCCGTCTAACGGCATCGGTTTGAGAGGCAGCGGGAATTAAGACATACAATGAAGTACATGGCGCACACATTGGTGTTAAACGTCGAAATCCATTTCGTCTGGTCTTCGGCGAACAGCATTTGCTGCAGCTCCTTGGCATCCATACTAGGCGCCGTGCCACGCACGGCTTCTGACCCCGACGCAGCAACTACCAGGTTGATGCCATAGCGCTCGCGTTTCTCGATCTGTCCCACGAGGCGCACTAGATCCTCCTTGTCGGTTACGTCGCAGACAATGCTGGGTCATGTTAGTATTCTGTTGGACTAGGGACAATGAATGGAGGACGGACGGTATAATTGACCCGCCTTGGGAGGCCCGGAGTCTCTCAGCTGTCTGTCCGAGCGCCTCGCGGTTGCTGCTTACGATATAGACTCGTGCGCCATTAGCGATGAGTGCTTGGGCTGCCCTGTTCGATTTTAGAAGAAGAACGGAACGAGAGGTTACTGCTGAGCTAGGCTATACTATACATGAGTCCTATGCCAGTTTCCCCCCCGGTGACGAGGCAAACATTTTGTTTGCACGAGAAGAGTTTGTCTCCCCTGGCACCTTCTGGATATGGCATCTCGGGCTATTAGATGTCTACCTGTACTAGAAGTGAAGATCTTGATAGCTAGTGTCCGAAGAAGCAAGATTAATAAATTATTGCTCAGGTTAATGCTCGGTCTACGGTGGGGATTCTTAACAATGCTGAACCAGAATTACGTCATTAGATGTAATACTGAACGAAGGTGCTGTTATTATAGCGGAGTTATGATTAGTCCGAAGTCGACTTGATAGGTACGATTTTGTCCCACCCATTTACCCAGTTGGTAGTCAAGATGATGTCGTCCATGATAACCCCCGAGATGAGCTAGCGGCCGCATGGGCGGCAACACCGACGCCGCATCACACGTGGTACTCTCTTGGCCTTGATCCTCACACACAATCATATTCTAATTTGCATTTGTTGATTACTAATTCTCCTCGGTGTGGTGCCAGAGTGGTTAATGGGTATGACTAGAAATCATATGGTTTCGGCCGCGTAGGTTCAAATCCTGCCCACATCGTTTATCTTTTTATTTTTATTTTTGTTATATTCTGGCAACACGCCATGACGTACAATACTACCTTATTTAACAACCCACGTTTGAACAACATCGCATATTGTCATGAGACTCGGAAGTGAGCAGCAGCCTAGCCATGGACATCGAAAAAAAAAATTACTTATTGATAATATAGGAAATATTAAATTAATTTCAACGGCAATTTATTTATCCCAAATATAAGCTAGAAATCGTTTGGATTTAGTTACAAAAGTAAATATGATAATCGTACACTTCATACCACCGCCTTTAGCTAGAATAGAAATAAATGGTGTCCAGGTCTGCTACGCCAGGACGAAATGAAGAGAACAGATTAAAAACCAATAAACTAATAAAACAGTTGCCAAAAAAAGAAACAAACTGCCCTTCAATGGTCAATTAATGTCCAGAAATATACCTTAAAACTCCTCAACCCAATTCCTCGCTCGCCCTCCCATGGAAGATTTCCCAACCGCAACCAACAAATCCAAAACCCCAAACCCGCGTAAAACCCCAGAGATGTCCCTTCATCTCATACTCATAAAGCCTTAGCACCCCCACCATCATTGCCACCCTGCTTCACCCAAACCTCCAGCTCAAAGGATTTCGAACTCAGCGGCGCCGACAGCCGCTTAGCACTAATCCTTTTACCCTCTACCCACTGATCCCGAGCCCACCGCGCCCCCGCATCAGAGGCGCTTCCAAACAAGCCCCCACAATACTCCAGCGCAGCCATCTGCTCCATAAACGTTGCTCCGCGCGCCTCCTGGCCCTCGTCACCAAGACACACACTCTGCGCCCTAAACGTTGCCTTGGAGCGGGTCGAGACGGTACTCTTGTAGCTCTTGAACCTGCGTAGTGCCCCCGTAGCGACCTCACCCGCGCCGTCGGTCCCTTGCTCGAAATCCCATGCGCTAAATGATTGTCTCGAGTCCGTCTCGCTCAGCCAGCTCTTCCTCTTGTCCACGGCAGCCATGAATGAAACCAAGCGCCTCGTGCCATCTTCTGTCATCTCCAACGAGCCAGTATACGAGGCTATAGCCCCCGAATCGAGACGACTGCTACCCAGCCCGTCTAATAGATGCGCTAGCGCTGGATCTTGCGAAACTCGCAATGCATTCTCATCCCTCGGAAGTTTCCGTACTGCTAACGGCTCGGGCACCACCTGACGGCTGCGAGCCCTCGCGGCCACTTTGTCGTCGCCGAAGAGCTTCTTACTACGCGATTGCACGCGCGAGATTGCGCGGTGGGTGCCGCTGAAGAACGGGCTGGACCCCGCACCGCGACGACTGGATACCCGAGAGAGCGACGGGCTGCTATTGTGTGTGTCGGTATTTGGTAGGGTGTATGCCATGTCGAGAAACGATTGCAGGGGTTGACTGAAGTGCGCAATAGAGCTGGATTTCAATGACGGGCTGTCGTCTGTTGTAGTCGTAGAAGAGGGCTCGCCTAGGTAAAGCACGTCGGTGGATTCGGAGACGACGCTCAAGCTACTGCGTGGGCGAGCAGTTGAGCTTTTGACAGGGCTTGATGGGATGCTCCCCCAGGTGCCGCTATCAATGGGGTCTGCCGATGAGATTTGGTTATTGCCGTAGACGCTCCGAGGCCGGGATGTTCTGTTGACGTTGCGTTCGGAACGCCCGGAGCCTGTGCGTTGGAGGCCAGTACCGCTGTGCAGATTGCTCGGGATGTTTGGAACAGGGCCTAGATCGCTAGGAATTCGATGTCGTTTGTGCGCGCGGTATGCGTGCGTGTTGGTTGTGCAGGTCGCCTCTGGGGCTTGCTGGAGGATGGATGTCCTGGGAGTTGCACGATAGGGATGAAATGAATAATTAACGCCCTTGGTGCGGACTGTAGAGGGAGCTGTGGTAATGCCATGAGGTCTGGTCTCGTCATAATCGCTGGGAAAGTTTTGAATGATTATGATATCGAGATCATCGTCGTCGTTGGTGTTTTCAGCCTCGCCCGTGCCTTGAAATGGACGACAGAAGTCTTTGTGACCACGACTGCTCGGGTTAAAATGTGAAGGTGATTGATCGGAGTACTTGGATGACGACGCGGATTGTCGAATGGTTGCAACAGAACGCTTTGTATTAAATGGGTCTGGGTTGTCAAACGTAACCCTGTTCGAATTTTTACCCTTCGCACTCATGCCCGGGTGGACACTTCCTCGACTACCATTTAACCCCAATATCGAGAACTTTCTTTGAAGTTTTGGTAGTCCGATGTCTCGTTTTGATACTCTGGGTTCTGATAGTTTGAGGCGATTCCGTCGCCGTCTCCCACAGTACAACAGAATTCCAGCAATGAAAATCACTGCCAATATAGACAATGTGACAGCCGCAGTAAGCTCTCCTCGGGTTAAATTGTGTCTTGAGGCACCGGCAGTTGGGGCTGTGGTGCCTTCAAAACCATCGGAATCTGTTGTTGTTGTTGTTGTTGTTGAATCTTCGGTCCCTACTATAGATGACGTATGAACACCACCAGATTCATCCAGAGGCAGAGAAATGACATTTATGGTAAATGACCTCGAATCAGGAGTGGCCTTTGAAAGAGCTAATTTGGGTGTTGCAGCCATGGTTATGTTGATTGATGATCCCTCGGCGGATTTGGAAACATCTCCTGATAGTATAAGGGTTTTTGAATCAAATGATAGCCATGATTCTGCCGGGGTGATCGTTATTTCGATGTTGACAGCTGATACATCAACGAGAGCTTGGCTAAGATTGTATGACAAAGGTTGGCCAATAAGAGCGTCTACTGAAGAAATGTCGTCTTCGTAGAATATACTGTCTGCGAGTGTTACTCGAAGTGCGGCAGTCGCAGTTCCACCATATCTGTCTAGAGCCGATACTGTCACATCAAGCGGTGATGCACCTTCCCGTTCCTCTTGCGGGGTCCCAGATAGAACATAGGTGGTCTTGTCGAACTGAAGCCACGAAGGTAGCTTAGTAGCAGCAATGGATAGAATATCCGACTTGTTTGCTCTTTTGCCATCTAGTTTCAGACTCTCGGAGAGAAAATTGAATTCAAATGGTTTTCCAACAAAAGTTTTCACTTCTAGAGCTGTGTCATCCCACTCGAGCTCGTGATTTTCAACCACAATATAGAACGGTATTGATGCTCCAGCAAATCCTGGCCTCTCTTGTGCAATGAAGCGGATTCCGAAGCGTTCCTGGGGCTTGGCCAACCCTGCCGAGTCCGGTGTTCTCCCTGAGAATGTCATCATGGATTCGTCAAAGGATATCCATGAAGGCAAAGGTGTGTTGTTCATTGTAAGTGCAAAAATTTTGAGGAGATGTGGGCTATCCATGTATACGAATGTGCGTGGGCTGAGGCCAAAGCTGAATTGAGAGGATGGATTGAATATAATTGTATTAAGCGCAGTGTTTTCACCCTGAGACTGTAACTGAGACTCAATTGGTATCGCGACCTGTGGCCCTTTATATTGCGAGACGGCCAACGTTGATCTCATAGAGGTAGACCCAGACCCGTCAGTAGCAACAATATCCATGGTCGGCGTTGTTCCGAAAGCCCAGTCTGGCGGCGTTCCGGAGAGAGTTCGAGTCGCGCTATCAAAAGACAGCCAACTTGGCGCATCTAACATAGCGTAGGTGAATGTCTCATCTGAAGAAAAGGTTGACGTAGAGAGTGTGAAGCTGAATGGTGTTGAGACTCGCGCAGTAGGAGGGAACTGAGAGCTGAGTGGGATGTTCACTGTAGGCCTTCCTGCAGCGAAACCTTCTAGAAGCATGATTATGCATGCGATCTGCGCCTGCATCTTCCACACGTGGCCGCAGTGCATATGGAGTTGCATCTTGCTGCTGTCCGTGGGGGACTCAGTTTTTCACTCCAAGACGGTTTCTCCAGATGCTCTGGTAGAAATAAAGAATGAAAAGCAACACAACATTCGGAGACAAACAAAATACCAGAATAACAGTATGAAATGAAGAAGGAAGGATCCCGAGATAGCAAACTTGGTGAACCTTCCCGGCCGCGTTCTGCCGTCCCCATGCCGAGCAGGGCGGCTGCAGGCATCACCAAACGGAGATGCTCCCTCGCATATCTGGTTTACCTTGCCACGAGGCTTAATGTTGTGTGAGTGGAGGAGGTATGGCAAGAAATGGCCGCCATGTTCGATAAGAATGCTTCTCCTGCAAGGAGCCATGGTTCTGTAACTTATCAAGGGGCCAGACTGGCATGCCATGCTCTTTCCTATCTCTGGGGAGTAATAAGACTCGAACACATCCAGTATCCATGCCCGGAATTCGTGCTCAAAAGCCCATCACTTGATAGTAGATAGCTATTAGCTTCCTCGTGAAATGGGAACTTTGCAATCTGCCCAGGATTAGAGAAATGTGAGGTATCGCTTTTCAAATGGATGATTAGTCTGTGTCTAAAGCACGTTCATTATGGTATATAAGGGGTATATCAAGGCGCAAACTACCAGTCACAATGCTGTAAGCAGGAGTTAAACAGGAGGTAAATATAGGAGGTAGATATAGGAGTAAACAGGAGTAAATAAAATTACTTGGAGAAGCTTTGAGCCGCTCCCACTTGGTGCAATAAGTACAGTACGTACAGGTTGATTTCAGGGTCTCTGGAAGGGAGGGAGGGTCAAGCCGCGGCATTCCCGTTGGAACTAAACCACATCAAGCAAACTTACAAACTGAAGTCACGCAATAAGTCACTCTCTTAGCGAATGGTAGCAATCTGTTACATTTCGCTACATCAGCCAAGCCAACGAACAAACCGTACCTACAGTAGTAAATCAGATTTGATATCACCAAAACCCTGCGAGCGATGATCCCCCGCGTCCCATCACCGGACTTCTCGCCCCTCTCAATCGGCGTTGACTTGACACCTCTCCCAGTCTATAAGGACGCAAAAACCACGAGCATAGACTTTGACGGGCTGCTCGTAGCACCACTACAGCTTCATGAAGACCTGAAAGGCGGATGTGGGGGCCAGCTGTGGCCGGCGGGGATGGTACTCTCAAAATACATGCTGAGGGAACATCGGGATGACCTGAAAGATGCAACAATGTGAGAACACATTCAGCTGAGCTGGCGTCTTGAACGGGTGGTTCTCGTCGTTCCAATATCTCTTCATGAATCCGGTCCCGCCTCACTCTCACGAAGAAAAAAAAAACTGGTCAGCTGACACGGAAATTTTAGACTCGAGCTTGGAGCTGGAGGAGGACTCGTTGGACTCGCTGTTGCATTAGCTTGCAATATCACGGCACCGATATATATTACTGATCAGATCAACATGTTGCCCTTGATGAAGCAGAATGTCAAGCTCAATAACCTTGAGTCACGTGTTACCCCTTTGGTGCTTAACTGGTATTTGAAGAATCACATTTCCCCACAGATTGCTTTTACTGACTGTCCAATAGGGGAGAGCCTCTTCCAGAAGTCCTGTCATCGAGACCTGCGACACATATCCTTGCGGCCGACTGCGTTTACTTCGAGCCAGCCTTCCCACTGCTCCTGCTGACTCTCTCCGAGCTACTGGCTGCTTGTGACGAGGCAGTGATTTACTTCTGCTTCAAGAAAAGGCGGCGCGCTGATGCGAAGTTCATGAAGGTGGCGAGGAAACTGTTTCTAATTGAGGAGATTGAAGATGCGGATAAGAAGGTCTGGAGCAGGGAGCAGCTGTTCATGTATACGTTCAGGAACAAGACGCGGAAAACCAACGGCGACAAAGCGAGGTAGATTAGATAGTATCTGTAGCGTCAATATATCATGTAAAGCACCTGGGTTCGGTGCATGGTTGAAGGCTCTGTGAATTTTGTCCTACGAGCCACCTAGTAAACATTAGAGCGCGATGCCTAGATTTGTTCGTATGTTATTGCAAGTAAACTTGAGTTTGGTGTTGTCAATGCAGTCGATGGATGAGGCTTCGAATTTGATGGTCTCTTCTGATGGGTGTGTTATCGTTATCGGCTTCGCCAGAGTAGAGTACCCCTGGTGCAGTTGAAACCCCCTTATTCATTAGGCCTAAACAAGCAATAAGTGGGACCTACAACCGAACATAACCAATAATGAATGAGGGGTTAGCCCTGCCCTGGCCCTTTATTTATTTTGTGATTTAATTGTCATAGCTTTATTGGTCGCTGCCAGACCCTTCAAACGCTGCAACATTTCCAATAATTGGTGGGGAGACATGGGGCTGAAACATACTCCGTACGTACAATAGTACAGTACAAAGAAAAGCACGTGCCGTCGCATCCACCATAGGAGGCAAAAAAAGGGGAGAGAAAAAAAAGGGTCGAAACAATCAATTCTGTGACTCGCTGGCTGATTGCTGGTTGTTGATTGTCCCCCACCCAACAAATGAATTCGCCGATCTTAAGGCTTTTCACTGGTGATTTTCTTTACTACTATAGTATGGTACTCCTTGCATCCTTTGATCGCTGTGGGATGCCATCCGCGTCCAATAGCTGAGTGTTGCTGCCTTGAAATTCTGCCGCTATTATGTACTGTGCAACCCAGTTAGAGTAAGGAGTGCCACCTCAACTATTGCGACAAGGCTCCCGCGATAACTACAGTACTGTACGTAGTAAAAAGTAAGTCGCTAATCTTATTATAGGAGTCTCGTGATCAACTCAACTCAATACTCTACTGTACTACATACATAACTATAGTACTCGAGTAGTCCGACAATTCCAACAGCATTCTGCGGAGAATATGCACTCCTCGCTTACATACTAGTACTAGTACTAGAGTAGTTGTAGATTCCATTCAGCCCCTTGCCCCAATATACGAAATACGGCTACAGCGTGGCGCAGGATGTTGCTGCCTAAGCTAACATAGGCAACCAGATTTTGTACCTGTGCTGGCTGTACCATTGGAGGACCGATCTGTCATTTACATACTAGATTATAGTAGTACGATGTGATGTAGTAAGTGTACCGATGCAGGGTCTTTTACTACCCTACATACATACTTAGTATAGTAGTAAGTAATCAGGGTACACACGACATGAGACATGAGACATAGGGTCTAGTGACGTTATCACGAAGCAAGAATGTGTTAGAATGTGATTTAAATTACTCTGTTTGGCTGTTTTGGCTGCTGCTGAGTTTGGTGAGGGGGGCCACTAAAAGACAAGGGCTGACCGGTGATTCTGGGGATCGTCGGTTAAAAGGCTTGAGATTGGGCTAGCCAGGGGAGATTGCAGTTGGACCTTTGCGGTCTGAGATTGGTCGAGGAAATCCCTGTGTTGCCATTGCTCCTTTTTGAACTGGACAACGGCTTGCAAATATTGGCACCGGCCCTTGTAAGCAGAGAAGGAGAGAAGGAGAGAAGATACATATATGCTTAATCGAGACGATCGAGACGGTTAGCATCTCAGATTCCCGCAAAGCGTGCCTTCTAGAAATAGATTTCGATAATGGATATGCATCCTTTATGGGCTCCTATGCCGCCGATCTATACCCACTAAAAACGCACCTAACGCGGAAACACCAACAGCCCTTCAACCGCAGTCAAAGGATTGAAGGATCGAAAGACCCACAATTAGGACTTGGCATCGCTGTAAAGGGACAACGTGCAAGTATATCTGTTTTACAGGGCGCCCGTGTCAACGCCTGCACAGGAGTACACACAATTGGACATCCAACTGCATACACTCTACAGATGGCTTTGGGATTTTAGGCACCTGTATATATCCCCATTACAAGCCCATAAGAAGAAAGGAAAAGTCTTCCCACGCCGAAAGAAACCCCAGCAGAAGAAATGAAGCGGTAGTAGCCGTCACACCCTAGCGTCCGCCGACCCCTTTCGAGACGTTTGAGCCGCACGTCTTGGCCGCACGGGCTCCCCTGTGGCAAGTTGGACCGTTTGCTTGTTTGTGTGGCCACCAGCTGACTTTGGTTGACAGTCCCAGGCCAATTCCAAGGGCCGCCCACCACCTCTGAAGCAGGGAGAGAGGTGTTGATATTGTACTTGGAATTCGCAGCTGTCGCGTGTGGCCCAGTTTACTCGCGTTGTCCCGTGAGATACCACGTGCGCAATGGGTAAGTACTTTCAGCTTGGCAGCATGCGAGCACCGAGGCCAAGCCGACCTCTGTGGATATGTCTGGCCATTATGCTCCTGTTGACCTTCTTCTACGTCCACAAGGCCGGCTACGAACGTACATTCGTGGACCGACCGGCTGAGCTATGGGCGCTGGACCTGACCTCGGGCTGCCCGCCTCACCGTGTTGCGCCGACGCCAGAACCAAACACAGTCCACAAACTGGCGCGGCCACTATCAGCAGCGGAACTCCTCTGTCGGCCTTTGCCTTCTGATCGCTCCACCGTCCCGAAGTTGATCCACCAGAGCTGGAAGACTCCCGAGCTCCCAGCAAAGTTCGAGAAATGGAGCACGATGTGCCGCAAGAAGCATCCGGATTGGGAGTGGGTGTTATGGACCAACGAGGACAACCTCAATCTGGTCAGGAAGTACTTCCCCTGGCTCGAGGAAGCGTACCTGGAGCTGCCGGGGGAGATTTACCGCGCCGACTTCTCGCGGAATTTGTACATGTATATGTTTGGCGGGTGAGTTGCAACGAACTTCAACTTGACACATGACCTGAATGTCTTGCTAATCAACCCATAGAGTTTATGTCGATCTTGACACAGATTGCCTCCGTCCCACCTCGGCAGTCTTTGAGGCTTTTGACATCCCAAATGTCGAGAACGCCTCCACCAGCAATAAGCAGTTCGCCATGTTCGGCCGGATGGGCGAGGATGAGAAGTTCGATAACTCGATCCCCAATGCGTGGATGGCCGCTTCCCCGGGCCATTCCTTCTTCCTCATGCCCCTACTGTCCGTACGAACCCGCCTGGCAAAGAGCAAATCCTTCTTATATTGGCTGTTTCAGAATTCTTCAGCCGAGCACTGGACGGGACCCGCCGCGCTGTTCCATGCCATCCACGATTTCAACACGAACGGGCTGAGCAGAGAGGCCGCTGCCCTGGCAGCCGTTGGACCCTTTGCGCCAGAGGCAATTGAGGCGAAGCAGGAGATTATCGTGCTTCCCAGCCAGTGGATATATCCCTACGATTGGACAGTGAGGGGGCTGCGTTCTCTGTGCTCGGCTGAAGCGAAGACGTTTGACGCGAACGCCTGCCAGGAGAGGCTGGAGGTCGGCAAGAAGGGGGGAATTTCTATTACGTACTGGAGTCATACTCATCAAGGAAAGAGCGATCATGCGAAGAATATCGATAACATCAGCCATGCTTGATTAAGGCGAAGCATTTCCACACTCCGTGTTGGTGCAGAGGTCATCAATCACTACTGGAGTTCTATTCGTGGAGACAAAGGCATATACATATGTCAATCGATGGCTCGAGGAGGAGTCATCCTATCGTGTGTCCCCAAAAACGGAGACCACACATCAGCAAGGGCGCCCAGCGTTCCATGCATGGGAGCTAAATATCGCCGTCACGAAAGAAAAAAAAACGGCGGAAAGCTTTCCTGATAGCTCGAGCAGATTCTCGTGCCCGAGGATAAAAATTATAATAGAGATTAATATTGGCAACGACGAGGAGGAGGAGGCAGGCACGCCAGCACGCACGACCCCGCCCGCCCGCACGTCAGGAGCTCGGTTTTTTTAACTACGAATAGTAGGATGGGATGTCTACAGGTAGATGATGGAGCATACTATAGAGATATCGTAATGTACTGATGTACATGTAATTATATAATGAATAAATAAGCCGGTAGACGACTTTGAAAACAAATCGAGGATATTGTGTACATGCGTGCGCCTTGAGAACAGCCACGGCGTGTATTGGGGCTGTGCTTATGCGGTGTGCGGACAGCCTTGAATCCTTCGCAACTGTTGTGTCCCATCTTTTCCGAATTCAAATATGCCCGACTAGCCCGTTTATCGCAATTTTAATGCCCATCTGCCATCCTACTATATTAAGAGATGTCGTTTGGATACTTTGATCGGCAATTTCGTCGCTGGAGCAAAACGTAAGCTGCCGACCCCGCTTGCTTCCAGCCTTGTGTAGCAGCCGCGCGCACTCGCAGGAGTGCCAAGAAGCTCTCATCGAAATCGGTGCTATGCACTAGACATTCCTTCGGGTAGGACGGATGACGGGGAGTACAACCCTGAGCCCTGCGATGGTTAATGCAGCATTGTGTATTGTGTTCTCTTCAATGAGCGCAGTGGATGATTTCTTGGCGAGGACGAAACGATACCGAGGAGGGTTATGCAGGAGGACGCCGGGATCTCGGTGTCTGACAGCTGACGGCGGCTGGCAGAAGATGGGATGGATATTTTTAAGCATTAGAATACTATAAGAAACAGAGCAATTTATTTAAATGTGGTCTATCTATTTAGATATAGTTACGAATTCAATCTCAAGTTACTGTACAACCCCTTCCCCACATCTTATCAACCCACTACCATGCATTATAACACAGTATATACATTTGCACCAGATGTACCACCTACTTCCGGCTAAGCTTAGCAAGACCCGACTCCCCATTTGCCAGATACGTAGTAAGTGCATACGAAAGAAACGTATTGAACATCCAACTGAGCGAGGAAGCATACCCTCGCCTCACCAACCCCACGCGACCACCGAGAACATCGCCGACAATATTACTCGCCGCCTCATCCACATTGGTTTTCTTGTCGTGAATCAGTGCCTTGGCGTGGCGCTTTATGATGGCGGCTATGCTGTGGTAGTGTGAGGTCGCGGGCAGCTCGAGGTCCTTTCTGTGGTCGGGGTTGTTGCCGGTTGTGTCGACGCCGCCGAGTATGACGGTGACGACGTGCACGCCGAGGGGCGCCATCTCGAGGCGGAATGTCTCGGAAATCCGTGTCATGGCTGCCTTGGAGCTGCTGTATATACCTATATCAGAGTAAGCTTGGGATCTTAGACGACTATGGAGAAAGTTCACCACTGACCCTGCCAGGCGAAGACCAATTCGGAGGAAACTGAACTGATGTTGCAGATCGTTCCTTTGGATTTAATGAGCATTGGCGCGAATGCCTGCGTCATCAGAATGACTGCCCAAACATTGCTATCGTACATCTTCTTGGCCTCATCGACCGACGTGTCCAGAAGCGGCATGATGGTGGAGATGCCAGCGTTATTGACCAGAACGTCGAGCGATCCTCCTGTGAGCTTCTCAACGGCTTTCGCGCAGTGACGAACCGATTCTTCCGATGTGACGTCCAGTTCGAGGATTTCTATGCCTTGCATTCCGTCTAGAGATCCGGCTTTGGACTTGTTGCGTAGGGTTGCGAAGACCCTGAATCCTCGAGAGTGATAGGCTTTTGCCATTGCAGCTCCAAGTCCACCGGTGCTGCAACCAGTAATCAAAACTGTCTTCTCTGGCATGTTGGCTTTTAGCGGTGGAATGGAGACTTGATGGTATGAAGACTTGACGGTACGAAGACTTGATGGTGTGAAGGCTTGATAGTGTGATGACTTGATGGAATGCAGACGATGGTATGAAGACCTGATAGTACGAGGATTCAACCACATGAGAAGTCCAATGTATGAGCTGAGCTGAGCTGGCATTGGAGCAGAAGATACAGGCCAGACTATGCTTATATACACGTCCGAGCCTGGAAAGACTAACCAGACCTATTACTGAGCAAGCGGACTTCAGGAAACTAGATCCGGCGGCATTGCTCAGAGGGAGGACGCGGATTATCTCCGGTCTATGTGCTCGAGTATGTGCGACAATGCGCAATGGCTATGGATGAGTGTTGTACCTAAGGCATAATAGCATCATAATTTGTAGACAAAGGCGCCGTGGTCCTCTCCTTCCCAAGCTGAAACGGAGCCATATCGGAACCGCAATGGGATGTCTTGGATCGTGGGTTCACCTAAGTAAAACGTGGAATCGGGGTAGGATGCGTGTCCATCAAGTGTGTAGAGCATGCATATCGTTTCACATGGCCAAAGTTTAGAGCATCTCATTCTATCGCTCATAAATTGAAGAAACGGATTCCAGTCTCGAATCCCGGGTCTTGGTCCCCTACACCCGCACCCCTGCCGAATCTATTCCCCGCTCACTTGCAGATTAAGGTTTGTAATCGGCATTAGGTTCAACCGAGCCGAGACCGCTTCTCTCCAATCATGTTAGGTACTACTCATACACGTACTGCTTGGAACGGAGGTAATCCCGTTGGAGGTAATTCCGTCGGAGTTAATCCCGGCGGGGTTTCATTTCTTATAACCAACGTGCCTCTTGCTCGCCAACATCTATCCATGTTTCCTGAGGATTTCGGGATTTGTTTGTAGAATGACCTGTTGTTGTTGTTGTCGTTCCGCCAGCAGCTGTTGTCATGGAGCGAGCTAGACCGGCCGTTGGCCACTCCAGCACTTATGGACAAGCTTGCATGCACTGCTACAAGGCAAAATGCCGGTGCATCCCTAGACCAAGGGGTGATAGCTGCGAAAGGTTGACATGCTTCATATTGATGCAGCGCATATGACTAATAGAATCGTAGATGCCATCGCCTCAGGAAGGAGTGCCTGCCATCCGACTCGATTCGTCGGCGCAACCCTCCTAGAGCTGAAGAGTCCGATGCCCGAATTGCCCAGCTGGAGGGCAGGATAGAAATCATGTTATCTGCGATGCAATCGATTGCCGGCCCTTCTGGTTTTTCCGCTGAAATTCTTGGGCTCCTTAACGAGGAGAGAATCCCGTTGTCCACATCCGGGGTCAACAACACCCCGGCAGACTCAATTAGCACTAACCCAAGCATCAGTGGGGTACCAACGCCCGCAACGGACCCATCTCCCTTGGTACAGGCTGGTATAAATTTGCCCTCTCCATTTCAATACTCCCCATCTCCGTCTGGGCCATCGTCACTTCAAGCAGAGGAATGCCTCAAGTTCTTCCGATCGCAGATGCTACCGTACTTCCCTTTTATCAACCTGAGCCCAGACATACCAGCCTGGCAACTACAGCAGGACCGACCGTTCTTATTCCAAGCCATCCTCACCGTTACCACCTTCTCGACACAGAAAAGGTTAGCCCGAATTGAGGACTTGAAGCGCATCTTGTTTACATCTGCTCTTCTCGAGGTCCAATCAAATATTGACCTGCTGCTTGGATTATTAACGTACCTAGCATGGAGTACCGATGCCTTTCTCGGCAGAGCAGACCTTATGTCTCGCCTCATGGTGCTGGCCATTTCACTAGTGTATGATATGCGGTTGTTCAAGCCGCTGCGGCTAGATACGAAACTAATGATGACAATGACCCAGGGGAAGGATTACGAAGGTGATCAGAATCCTGATAATGAAACAGTTGCAGACTTCATGGAAAAGCAACGAGCAGTCCTAGCATGTTTTGTGCTAAGTTCCAAGTACGCCGTGTATCTCCTGTGTATCAATGCAATCCAAACGTATAAGTGTAAACTTGCTAACATATATGCCTTCGTAATAGTATTTCATCTCACCTTGGGCGTATAGATGCTCTACGATGGACGCCCCAAATGGAAGAGGCTCTTCGCATCATTGAAACGAACACCTCATCTCTAGCGGACAAGGCTTTTGCATTCCAGGTGCGCCTACAGTTGCTGAAGCAAAAGGCAGCTCACATCCGAGAACAGAATGAGATAGACCGTGCTCGTACAGCAACAGCTTCTGTGATTACCTCGATGCCAGGGTTATTATATCTCACGACACTAAGGGAACAGTTGCATGGGTTGATATCTTCGTTTCCTCCAGATTTCCCTCAAAGAGGTAGGCGATTACTCACATAAATATCCCGGCGGACCGTATTGGTTACATGATCTCTGACATTCAGGTCTGGGCGATGCCCAGCGTACAGGTGCTTTTATTACACACGCACATTACGTCGAGCTATATATAAATCAGCTGGCTTATTCGATAAGCTGTGACTCTCCGCCTCTCGATTTATCGGGCCCTACCACTGGCGGTGGGCAGTTGCCTGGATTCGAACGCCTCAAGTGTTTATGGGGATCCGTCGAAAGCATCAGGTCGTGGCTGAACAATTTCTACAAGTTCTCCTCATCGGACCTCGTCGGCCTTCCATTTCATTTCTGGTCACAGATGATTCTGTGTGTCACAATTTTGAAATACCTGTCGGTGCTCGAAGACCCGACATGGAACCGTCAAGACGTGAGGAACGCAGTTGATCTGATTGCAGCAATTGACGTTATGATCCAGAAGCTCGACCGGGTTGGCATAGAATCGAATCTCCAGTGCGATGATAGCCTATACAACCTGCTATCTAAGCTTTTAAGCAAGTGTCGTGTGTGGGCTGGTGCCCGGTTGAACAAGGCCTGTCAGATACAAGGTGTTGATCTAAACCATGGTGCAGATTCTAGCGAAACTAGCCACAACAGCAACATCCCAGATCTTGACCAGATGATGTGGATGCAATCAATGGATTTGGAAAATGAACAGTGGTTCGAGGAGGCGCTGAACTTACCTGCGGCATTTTTTAATATACATCAACCTAACGACACACAAATCAATAACACCCTAGATTGTTAGCACTACGGGATAATCTTTCACTAAGCGTTAATTTAGACGAGGGGTCTACATATTTCACACTTAGGTGGCAAGGGGCTTAGATTCCACGCTATGCCTATCGATACGACTGAGACTACCAATCTAATGATATGCGAGCCTGTATATGGCGGAGTGAATGGATGTCCGATTCTCTCGAGTGTGGTTGTATGTAGAAGATACACATATATTCTCCTTAATGTAACTTAATGTAACTTAATGTAACTTATTGCTCTGCTTACCTTTAGTTTATGTAGAATTTGTCACCAACCTCTCCTTACATGACCTCCTCAGCTTGTTAGGCTTTGCCTCATGACTTCACCTCGTATTTCACTAATCTCAATGTTCGCCTCCTCGTCAGCCCCATGCCTCACCCACGCCCGACTGGACCTCCTTGCGTCGTGTCGTCGCACTTTCTCAGGCGCGGGTCATCGCGTGTCCGATTCGTTATTGAGAATATGAAAGATCTCGATCCTCAGTTGCGATGACAACGATGAAATAATTATTGTCTCACAAAGATCGGCGTTTATTGGTGCAGAGCCGCAGAAGGTGTCGTTGAGGCGTGGTTCAGCTGGCGGGCGGCCCTTACTGCAATGCGGCTAGCACGCGAGCCACAGTACCATGATCGGCAACGACACGAGAAAGTGGGTTGATTGGGGCTGATGTACATCGTGGATTTCCTGTCTTGTACTACTTTCTCCCCTTTCGCACCAAGGCGACCCGCCAACACGAATTCAAGCCTTACTGTCACGGGCAATCGGACCCTGACTTCGTAAGATGACGGTATTTCTGGTGCCACGGCCATATTTTCTTATTTTAGCCCTGAACCAAAGTTGAACCGAGTTGAGTTGCTTCGTGCCGACTTGCCAGCCGTCCTCGGCATTGGCATTGGTATAATAGTGATAATGTGCCCTCCGTGATTGAAGTTGTCAATTGTTCTTTTTGGTCTTTAGACAGTTCCTCCTCGCCCCATCCAAAGCCAAAGCCATGAAGCATATAGCTCTTTTTCTCGTAGCTCAGCTGGCCTACCTCCTCCCATTGGCCGCCGCCGATTGGACGGAGACCCAATGGGATGCCATAGTTGTCGGCGCAGGTCCAGCTGGCATCATAGGTTGCTATCCCGCTCCGTTATTTCATTCTCTCACTTACAGACGTAGTTGCCACTCGCCTTGCTGAAGCCAACCTCAAAACCCTCCTTCTTGAGGGTGGAGGGCCCTCATACGGCGTTACGGGTGGAGATCTCTCCTCACGCCGCCCCTCTTGGCTTAACAACACAGACCTGACCCGCGTCGATGTTCCCGGCCTCTACAGCTCCATCTTTGGAGATGGTGGTGGCCTCATCTGCAGCGGCACCATAAACGCCTATGGTGGGTGCACGATCGGCGGCGGCTCCGCCATCAATGCAGGCCTGTACTTTGAGCCCCCTTCCAGCGATTGGGACTCGTTCTTCCCCATCGGCTGGAGGGCAACCGACATGGGCGGAGCGATTGAACGGGTGAAAGCACGCTCCCCATCTACAGACACGCCATCTGCCGATGGGAAGCAGTACCTGCAATCAGGCTACGACGTCGTAAGGCGCTGGATAGTCGACAGCTTGGGCTTCGCTGATGTCAAGATCAACGAGAGCAAAGACAACAAATTTGATGTCTTTGGACGCCCAGTGTACGGATATGAGGATGGCCAACGAGCTGGCCCCGTCCCGACATACCTCCAGGACGCACTCAAGCTACCCAACTTTCACCTCCAGAGCGGCACGCGCGTCGTGAGGGTGCAGCGGACTAGCAACGTAGCAACGGGCGTCTGGGTCCTTCTCAATGGCGTCGAGACGCTCGTCCCCCTCTCCAACACCGGACGCGTCGTCATCAGCGCCGGAGCCATCGCCACTCCCGGTCTCCTAATGTTCTCCGGCATCGGCCCCGCCGCCGAACTCACGCGCCTCTCCGCCGCCGGCAAATTGGGCAACCTGACGCATGAAGACTGGATCTCCAACGACGCCGTCGGCGCAAACCTCTTTGATAACCCAAACACCTTCATCGAGCTCTCTAGCCCAAGCATCACCGCCTTCGCGCCTTCCTACGACAACCCCGATCCCGTAGATTCAGCGCTCTACCTTGGCCAGCGCTCCGGCCCGTACGCCTTCGCAGGCCAGACCTCCGTCTTCTTCACCCGCGCCTCACAGCCCGACGGCCGTATCGTCGGCTTCCAAGGTACAATCGGCACGGCGGGGTACGCTGACTTCACCTCGCCCACAACCATCACGCTCAACGTCTACGGCACGTCTGGGCTAGCGTCGCGCGGCTCTGTCGTCCTTGATGGGTCATTCATTCCGGGTCCGGATGGGAATGTATATTACTCTGCCCCACCGGACGCGAGCGCCATCGCGGGATTCATTGCACGGATCTTCGCGGCGTTGCCGGCGGATGTGGAGACGTTGAATTTGGAGCGCAATGCGAGTGTGGCGAGGATAGAGCAGTATATTACGACACCGTCGGCGTATGCGAGAGGGCAGGTGAACCACTGGAGTGGGAGTTGTAAGATTGGAGCGTGTGCGGATGAGGGGGGACGGGTGGTGGGGACGGGGAATATGTGGGTTGCTGATGCGAGTTTGTTGGAGCCGTTGAGTGTCAATCCGATGTTTGGAGTTATGACTGTGGGGGAGAAGGTGGCGGAGATGATTTTGAAGGGGGTGGGTGCATGATGGGAGAGGATATGATGTAGTAATGTTGATGAAGGCATTGGGATTGGCGTAGATTTAAACCTAACCCCCAAAGCAAAATATACGATTTTCAGACCTGAACCGGTCTTCGAAGGAGAAAGCACCATAGCCCAAGGCTTGCAGGGGCGGAATGCCGTCGGGTCCAAACGTGCAACGAGCGAACGGTATCCCATTTCTTGGCAGCTTCCTCAACTCATACATCATCATTGTCGATCACCAAATGGTCATCCTCATTCTGGTCCCCAAGTCCGATATCAGATCGGGATACTCGAACATCTTTCTTCTGCCCTGTATATTCCCAGCCATGTCCGATCCAAGCTTTCTGATATGTCCAAGCTCTAGTTAACTTAGTAGCACCAGGGGACGTCACAAGAACTTATAGATGGACAAAGCTGTGAGTTTTATATTTAAGGCTTTGGTATTTGTTGTTTTAACGCTTAAACGCTTATATCCAATCCCTAGTTCCAAGCATCATACACCACATATTAGTTATCATGGTTTCAAATTGATCCAGAGAGGTGTTGTTTGCCATAGCCCGACTTTTTAAGCCCTCCTTAACTCCTCGTCTTATAGCCTGACATACTTGTAACAGAATTGAACTCTCAAGATGACCCATGTGTTTACCACGGGTAGTTGGATCAACCCCCTTTGCCCAAGCCTTTAGCACTATAGCGGAGGCAATTGAACAAAGTCGACCCGGCCGACTGATAGTTGCACGGCAAGTTTGAGAGACCTATAATTGTGAGAAGACAAATCTCAGGTTGTAAATGTTATAGATTGGAAATACCTTAAGAAAACCAATCTTAGAGCAGCTAGAGAATAGCTCAGCGGCAGCTTCGACGGCTATTAAAACTTGATCGTGTGGGGCTGACTGAAAATTGCCAGGATCATTCAAGGTAATAAGCATATACTGTAGGAGGAGAATATTTTCTGTCCGAGGATGGACACGTGCAGTTCCTTCCCATAAAAATTCGGGACTTGCCCACCAGAGAGATTTGCATACCCCTAGAACCTTTGTCATACTTTCCCTTAATAAAAACGCTTCCATTTTTCTGTGGCGGTACCCATCGAGAGTGGAATAATTAATGGCAAGTTTCTTCGCTTGCGTGATCATCTCCAATACAGCGCACAACAGTACATACTGTGTAAACGAGCAAGCAGATTCATGTCCGCAGTCAGCCATGTTGTCCTGTATAGTTAGTGCATGGACGGCTTCTTGAAAGTCGGCGTTTGCTTCGTCTAATGAGGTTGCTGATTCAGAATGTAAAATCCAGTCAGATTCAGATGTTGAGTTCCATAGAGCCTCGCTGCATGGCAGGCTAAGCTTAATATCTTGACAGCAAATAGGAGATGGATGATTTAGAAAGGTAGAAGCTAACGACGTAATCGTATAGAAAGCAAATATCGTACTTGGTCTAATTAGCAATGTCATGTAGGTTTGTATCGTGCCTTCTCTTACCGCTTGAGCTCTTCTGCTGTCCTCCACTCAGTCCAGTGTAAGTTATTGATTTGACTCGACATGTCCCGTAGCTGTTTTTGGAGGTTCGATTTGGATGTAAGCATTGAAGTCAATGAGGGGAGGGAATACTCACTATCGCAGCGGCGTGTTGTTCTATGATAGCCCACTGACGCTTTTCGTCATCGCGGGACCATATAGCATATTCAATCATAAGAATCTGACTCTGTAATTTTCGAATAGCGGGCTTGATTAATCAGTAGTGTAACCGTAATGTACTAACAGGTAAAACCTTACAATGGTCGTTTTGCCTCTGATCTCTTGAATTGTCCAATTATGGAGCTCATTAGCGATGCCTTTATATTGGTCTACATGCAAGGAACCAAGCGCTGCCATACTGTACTTCATCGCGTCAGGCAGGTCAGGTTCCCTTATGGTGCTTTCATGAATGAAAGGAAGCCGGAGGAGGTAGTGCTGTTGAAACGAAGCTATACATGCTGCTATCGTAGACGCCATTCTATCAGAATCTAACGGGCTTGCCGAATCGCCGGATGAAGCATTTGGGACTGTAATAATTGACGGTTGACTATAGTCATAGTCCTCAAAAGGTAGATTCTCAGGCGCTGTGGATCGTAGGGGTTCGCAGGGCTCGAAAGCGAAATCAGGGGACATCCAGTCTATCAGGTCCGATGGCCATTCAAGAGGTATATCACTCTGGTCAACGTTATATTCCATGTGTGTCGGATCCGGAGACAATATATTCTGGTCCCATGGCTGTGGTATATTGGCGTGAGTTCTGGCGCTAGCTGGATTAAGAGCCAATGATCCCCGACGTGGTTTCCGCCGCTGCTTGCGTGAGTTGTGTGTATGTACAGTTTGATGTCTCGTCAAGACGTCCCGACGATGGAAGCGCATGGCACAACCGTTAAATTCGCAAGCAAACTTTGGGAAATCGTGAGTCAGCTTATGACGTCTCAAGTGGTCCTCGCGGCTGAAGCATTTAGAGCACTGTTGGCACTGATGGCTTCCAAGCCAATCTGGGTTCATCTGAGCAGGTGAAGCATCAAGTCCAGGAAGGAACGTCATTTGCCTGGTCTAGTGCGAGGTGTGTGTGTTTTTTTAGGTCCGCAATTGCTCAACATAAGTAAACACGATAGCCATAGTATGCTTCACCAATTAATCAGTTTTGTGTTGTACTCGAAGCAATTGCTTCCCTTCGCCACCTAGCCTATCGCTGTTTATCTGTGAATACAGATAGATTGTCACTATCGAGTGATCACCTGAGCCTCCTAGAAGAATCGCGATATCTGGTTAACTATCTACCAGAATTTGTAGTTCTGTGCTCAAAAGAGTGTCAAAAATATGCTTTGGCGTGTTATGTCGTGTACTCTTATTACCTAGAGATGGTGCTTAGCGGCGGAAGCGATGTATAACCTCGGGTTGAATAAGTGGCTTGTAGTTTAGTACACATATCGGGCGTTTCCTTGGCAAACCCCGACGCCAAGACTGTTGGTAATGACACCAAATTAAGAATGGAACAACTAGCACAAAGCGATTGCCCAGGTCTCACAAGTATAATATAACTATATTACTTAATTCAAGAATTCGAATGACAAACAGTAACATCGCTATGAGTTACAGAGCACTCTTCCAGATTTTTCTGTATGCCTCACTCTTTCCAGGGCTGTCTCTTGCCTTGATTGCAGCTTTAAATCCTTGCTTCGCGGCCATCTGTTGGAAAGCAATACCTTCAGGCGAGTTTCTGGTGATGCCGTCAAATATCGTTGCTAGCTTTTGGCTTGAGGCAAGAAGTCCTTCGATACTTCCATTAATCACCTGTTTGTGCATCCACAGCTGATTGATGGGAACGGTCTTTATCCGCTCCGTGAGGAGAGAAACTGTCTCTTCCAGTTGGTCTCGCGGTACAGATTTAAGGACGAGTCCAATGGCTTCAGCCTCCTTCCCATATATAAGGTCGCCAGTGAACAGCATCTTTTTTGCCTTCTCCGCTCCGACTCGATAAGCCCACATTGCTGTTGTTGGGCAGCCCCAGACCCGGCTTGGGGTGTAACCAATTCTTGCGTCCTCAGCCATCACCACTAGGTCACAAGAAAGGGCAATATCGCTCCCTCCAGCCACCGCTGCTCCATGCACCTGGGCAATGGTAGGCTTATGGCTATGGAAGAGCTCTGCAAAACACTCGGTGCACTCTTTCATGAAGAGGTAGTCCTGGAAGGGTTCGTAGCCGTTACTGACTTCCTGACTTCCGTCGGTCTGCCCACGTTGCGCCTGTTCGGCCGTGAGGGCCAGGTCATAGCCGCCACAAAATCCGGCGCCGTTTCCTTTAATTACTATGCAATGTACGTTGTTATCCGAATTGGCCAGTTTTACCGCTGCACGTATCTCCCTTGGTACATTTGAATCAATTGCGTTAAAGTGTTCTGGCCGATTAAGGATTACGAAGGCGACCTTGCCGTCCGGTGACTTTTCGTACAGCACAGATTTGAATGCTTGAGCCATGATGCTAGTAGTTTTTGCAGTTAGCAATGTAGCCAAATAATGACTGATCTATCGAATCAAGGATTAGAGGTGGGCTGGGCCATAGAGAAGCAATTCAGACTCATCCTGAATTTTTAATCGAGTACTCTCGACGTACATCTGAACGCTAGGTAGATGATTTAAATGTTCTGTCTCGTAACTACGAGTGTAGGGCACAAGACTGGAACAAGAGATAACTTACTTTGATTCCGTCGAAAATAATTAAACTCTTTTCTGATTGTTTAAAAAAGTAGTTTCTGAGCAGTGAAGTCAAAATGAGGTCGTGGGGAGTGTCTAATATTGTAGTTATGATACTTATGATGCTTATCCTCGTGAAGGACTTGATGTGTTTTCGTACGTGATGGGCATGGTACAGTGGGGGACTCCCCACCCCCACAGTAACCTCGTCGTAGTTCCCACCTACCTGGTGACGATACCCCACCTCCA